>CAJVQA010011820.1:0-10485 GCA_910591915.1 Cetraspora pellucida
CCCCCAGTTGGAATTGAACTGGCAACCTTGCGAATGCGACCTGGGAGTGCTAACCACTGCACTACTGACCCGCAGGTAAAACTATTCTTTAGTAATGCTATATTAATTAATTTTTTATTTTTTTAATTGGTTTTTATTTACTTTTTTATTATAATCTTTGTTATTATTATAAATTAGATTTTTACAAAGTATTTTTTAATCTTTCTTATATTTATATTTTTTATTTTCTGTATTCTTATTTAGGTTAGTTTTTTTTTATTTTTGTTATCAAAAAGTTTTGTTTAAATTATTAGTTTTAGTTACAATATTAAGATCTTTTATATATTTTAATATTTTTTTTCTATTTTCTTATTCAATAATTCTTTATTTTCTCTTTTTTTAATCTATTTACTAAAATTTCTTATTTACTTTTTATTTTATTTTAATTTTGTTTTCTTTCTTTAATATTTTTATATTATTTATATTTATTATATAATTAAAAAAACAGAGTTTTATTATCTATTTTTTAATTAGCATTTGCTTAAGTTTTTTTTTATTATAATTTGTTTTAAAATTTCTAAAATTAGAAATATGCCAACTTAGTGAAGTAGATATGTTGTCAATTCTCCAAGTGGTAAGTTAAGTATTCAAAATTTATTAATAATAAAAAAAATTTAGATAATCATTTATATAATACTTATATTATAACAACAATTTCTAATAATTAGATTAAGATATTAGTAATAATAATTATGCTAACATAATTGCCAAGTCATTAAATATCTGTATAGCTAGTTATATAGAGAAATACAAACTGACAACAGGCAGTGCAAACTCTAAATACATCTTTGTATTGTGTAGATCTGTTAAAATTAAGAAATAAGAAGTCTATTTAAAAAGATCTAAATAAAAAAATAACATAAATTTTTAAAGTACTACTATAAAGACTAGCTTTGTGAAATAGATACCAATGTAAAGAAGTCAGATAGATAAGAACTTCTGAATAGAGGTTCTATTAACCAGTTGTTAGAATAGATTAGAAAAAATATTAGGCTAATCTAATATACTAATAGCCTAATTATAGTTCTATTTAGCTATTTGAATTAGAAGTTTGGTGACAATGCAAAATATACTAAAGTATTTTAGATATACTATAAAATAGTACTAGAGTTCAAATAAATACTATAAGAACATAACAGTTTAATGGTTAAATCTAACTATAAGTATTAGTTTTGTTATAATAATATTAGATCAATTATAAAAATAAGTATTACAGAAGTCTTCAAAAAGTTTACTTTGAGAATAAAATAGTTTTAAGATTGAAATAATAATCTAAGCATAATTCAATAATATTAATACAGATTGCAGATTTAGAGAACTTAAAATGTAGCACCCAAGCAGAGGTATTAGATATAGCAATTAGTAATAAATTTTTAGACAAATTTCTTAAATAGATAATATAAAAAAGTTATATATATAGCCAATTGTATACTTTTTCTGTAATAACTCTTTATAGAATACATTGTCAAAAAAGCATTAATAAAAGTTAAAAAACCAAAAAAGTTGTCTTAATACCAAAAAAAATCTCTAGAATTTGATCATAAATTAATAAATTTTGTTTTGTAATTTTATTTAAATTATTTTTTTTGATTTTATTAAGACCATTGGTTATTAGCAACTGCTACCTTTATTGTAATTTAATTATAGTTACATAACTTGTACAAAATGACATCTATACTATATTTGACAAATAGCACACAAGCTTTTATATATTGAAGTATCATTTAATCTAATTTTAAGCTTTCTGTCTGTATATCCATTAAAGTTATTATATATTTCAAAGTATATTATCTAATTATAGAGCTCCAAGAGGTTCTCTTGCTAATTAGCTATTTACATTTAATCTTTATTAACAGAATTTGCTTTTGTAAAGTTTACTCAAACCTCAATACTAACTTTACAGCATATTTTTAATACTTAAGTTATACTCTACTTTAGTTCTTAGACTTTTAATCCAAATAGTTTAGAAGGATATAACCCAATTTTGGTATTCCAGAGATTCATCTCTCAAGATTTTTTTTTTCTAATTTAAGACTTCTGATAGTCTGATTAGTGATACCTTTTATCTGAGGTTCTTGTCTGCCTAATTCCTTTTATATTAATATTTATTTTTTAGATTTAGTTTTTACAGTAATACTGTCAAAGATCTATGCTATTTCTTTATTTAGGTCTTTCTAAGTGGGCTTCAGTTTTTTAGTTCTATAGATTTATATAACTATAAGAACTTATCTTGAGTTTGCACTGCCTGATGCCAGTTTGCATTTCTTTATATAACTTCAACATTGCATAGATGTCTTATGACCTGCCAGTTATGCTAATATGACCATAGTTACAGGTATCTTATCTTAACTGATTAACAGAATACTATTACTATAATATCACCTATATATTATATAGGTAATTATCCAAATTTTTGGCATCAGTAGATTTTGAACTTACAACCTACTACTTGGAAGGCTGACAATTTATCTATTTTACTAATTTACTATACTTCTATTCAAATTATTAATTATTATACTATATGTTATTTGTTTTATATTGTTTGATTTATATAATATTAGATCTTTAAGTATTTTGAATAACATATTACTATTTAAATAGCTAAGATTTTTTTCTTCTATTTTCCAAATAAATTTAAGTTATTCCTGTTTGTTTATCTTATTTATTTTGATTTCTAAATCTAACTTGTGTTAATAATTAACTAATATTTGTTTAGTGCACTAACTAATACTTATTTTAAAATTTTTTATTACAAAAAACATGTATTTAATTGTATTTTTGTTATTTACTAGTCTTATAACTTTGTTGTTTATCTCTAACTGACTGTTTATTTATTTTGTTGTTTATTATTTAAATATAATTAAATTTAATTTGATATATAGAAACTCAAGTAATTTTTTAAATTTTTGAGAAAATTTTTGAAAAAATTTTTGAAAAAATTTAAAAGGTTTTCTCAATACTTTAGTATATTAACTAAATAAAAAAACTTTTAATAAACTATAGGTTTCTTTTAGTTTTTTTAAAAAATATTAAACTAGGTTTTTTATGCCTGTTTTTGACTAACTAAAAGTTTTTTATTATGATTATTTTTGTTAAAAAGGAACAAAAAATTATAATTAAATTTCATATAATTATATACAGAACTTAATATAAAAAGTTTTTAGTATTAATTCAAACTATTTTTATAAAGATAATAGTATATATTGTATATTTGATAATTGCAAATTACTTAGAAAACAATTTTTTATATATGGGAAGAATATCATTTATTAATTCTAAACATTATCTAATTTTTTTACAAGCACAAATAATGTAAAAGTAGCAAATAATTTAGAATCAACAATATGGCTATTAAATAGATATATTTACAAATACCAGTAACTCTCAGTAAAAAACTTTTGGTATAAGATTTTTCAAATTTTAATTAAGAATTTATAATAAAAAACCTTTGATATAAGAAAATCTTAATATAAGATTTTGACTGAATTAGGCAACTTTCTTATATTAAGAATCACTTGTATTAATGATTTAATTGAAAGAATTGATATTATTGCAACAGCAGAAGCTGTTACGGCATGAGCCATAATTGTTTTTGGTGTGGTTTTAATTAGTAAATATATATAACTAAATCAACCAAAATTGACATCCAAAGTCTAGTTTAAGTATATATATTTTCAGTGTAATTTTTGCTACTATTTGCCGAAGTGAAAGAATTATAGATGGTGATGGAATTACAGTTCTTAGAAATTAAAACATCATATGCTTTGATTTATTTAAAAGAAATTGATTCTTAATAAATTATTAAATGCGACAATTAAGTATCAACCATTCCTAGCTGATTATAGACTTCTGATTTTGAATATAGGATTTTGTTATTCAGAAAAAATTTTAACCCAGTTTCGGAACTTTTTTTTTAGGAGTATACTAGGGAGGTTACTAGAGGCCGTCAGAGAATAAACTAAGTTTAGTAATTTATACTATAAACATGATTGATGTCCAATGATATTCTTTTGCTTACTGATAATCAATTCTCTTTCGTAGTCGGTGTGTATATGCTTCGTGGAAGCAAGGCAAATAAAGTTTTCGAATTGATGCATACAGGTGTCTAGACAATGAAACTGGCCTACAGGAATTACGTTGTGAGATCTACCTGATGGATAATGGTGAAAGTGTAATCGTCCGAAATTTCTGTTTTGGTTTTCCAAAACACATTTGTATGCCGATTAAGTTTGTACCGAAATATTTAGTTTTTATACCTCGTGTATAGCTAATATGCAAACGTGTCAGTATAAATGTTTTTATTACACTAAAGTATAAATTTAGGCGTGCGGCAGACAAAAAATTTACACATCGATAGTGTTACGATGGAATGTGAAGATGCTATGTCATGGTATAACATTTTGTTAATTTTTACTTGAATAAATTAAAATCAAAAAGATTATTTCTAATCAAATATTTAGATTGTTATCAATTTATTAGGCATCCCAGAGTTTCGTTTGAGTTTCCTTAATTTCCGAAAATATAAATTTATTGGTTGTTGACTGTTAATTGAATTAATAAATGCGAAAGCACGTTCTTCCTTTAATTAACATGTTCATTTCAAATATTTCAGTGCTTCATCATGTTCTTTATTCATGTCATATTTTCTGTCTATGTAAATGATTCCAAGTTCTTGGAGTAATTTGTTTAATTCTGCTGATTTTTCTAAATTTTCGAAGATTGAGCTTCTATAAGAGTCAGTCGATAAAATTTGCTTACTGTGTTGATGGCCAGACACAAAGAACTCATTCAATATCATGTTTTGATTTACTCGTGCATGCCTTAGTAAAAAACATCTCAAAATCTATTTTAGGTGTTTATCTTTTCCTTTCAAGTTTATTCTATCTATAAATACATTAAAGTCTATTTATAAACTATTTTTTAAATTATAACAATAACAGTTTTAATTTAATTTCAAGAACAAAGTCCGGTTTATTTTAAACTAAATTATTGTAATCATCCTATAGTTTTTTGTTCGCACGTACTGGTGACAGGGTAAGATCTCGTGTAACTTAAAAAAATTCGAAAAGCATTGTGAAAACAGAAAATCGCAAATAACTCAAGATTTTACTACGATAACCACAGTTTGACTTCTAAATAAAGGGTTTCAGCACGAAATTTTAGTTATATGAGAACATTTTTAAATATCAAATATTAAGTTAATTAAAGCCTGCACTAAATTCTGATCTTTGTGCTCTTTCGATTTGGTAATTGATTTATTGGCTACAATCGATATAACCTGTCACGTGCTTTTTTTTCTTTCCGTGACATAATCAGTTCCAAAACGTTTCGATCACTCTTAAAGCAATCTCTGGCGAGAAGCAACGCGCACTTATGTCGAAGAGATTCATTACATGAGTTAGGCACATTTATAAAAAATAGAATATTAGATTATCAAAGTTTTCGGTTTATTACAAAACCACAACAGCAACGACAATTTTAAATAATCAGTCAATGAGTATGGTCTCATCATCAATGGTCTCCACATTCGAACCATAAAGGGTCTCTATATTCGAACTATCCCTATTTTCTCTCTGTAAGTTTTTATACTCATCCCGAATCTCAAGAAATCTTTGGTGGTAAATTTGGTTTTTCTTTTTTAAATCAATTATTTCATTCACTAGATCAACACTTTCATTTCCCTTAATTCTAATAAGTTCGCTTACTAAACCCTCGTACTTTTTTGCAAGTTATGAAGCTATAAATATAACATGATGAAAAAAATAAGTTAATAAAGTTTATTTTTTTAATACTAATAAAAAATTACCTGCATTTCTAAGTCGTCTCTTTCAGCATTCATATGTTTATTAGAATGTTTTAACAAAAAAAATTGTTTATCTTCAGAGCTATTAAGTCCCATTCGTGACAAATTATCTTCTAACGCTTCAATTCGGTTACTTTTATTCTCGACTTCTATTTTTAAAATAGTAGCTTGATTTTCCAACTCGGATACTTGTTGCAACTCGCCTGTTTGTTTTTGTAAATTAGAAATCGTCTGTTTATTATCTCTAACGATTACTTGCAATTCTCGATCTTCTTTTTCTAACCTAATAAATCAAAAAAAAATTTAATTTAAAATTAAAAATATTATTAATAAAAAAAATAAATTAAATGATACCTTGCAATTTTATCTTTATACATATATCGATCGGTATATACATTAAGTCTCGTCTCTAAAGACTTACTTTGTTCAGATATCACATCTGCGTCTAATGCTTCAGCTTCTTTCATCCAAGTTGCAACTGTAGTTATTTGCTCTTCAATAAACTCGACACACCATTTTTTACGTCGTAATTTCTCTCGTTCCATATATTTAAGAAATTCTTTGTATTTATAAATTAAACGCTCTTTACAACTTTTGTTCGCGCCACGTTTTTTGCGTTCAGTATTTGTGAGTTGGTTAGTATCTTTATCGGTTTTCTTTTTTTTAGCTCGCATTTTTGCTCGAAACAATAAAAAAATGGTCACTCAGATTTTATTATTTAAATAACTATCATCAAAGTGGGCTAAATAAAAAAATACAATAAAAGTATTCCGCCACAAGACCGTCACGAACTTGTCCATACATTAAATAATAAAATACACAAAGTGAGCACCTGACATATAAAGAATAAATAAATTATGTATAACGTCCTCATGTATAAAAAAATAAACTTCTTTATCGTTAAAAAACAGATAGTGTTATAACATAAGTTTTTTATACTGTGATACAACATGACTGGCTTTAGATTAGTTTTTAGACAAAAGACACGATTTTTCTAAGTTTTCACGTATAGGAGTTGTGCATGATCTTCTTTAAGTTCAAACTTGTGCTATAAATGTAAAAAAAACCAGTTGCTACTTTTACTGTGTGAACATTAAGGTTCGTGCAGGATCTACTCATACTAATCGAATAGTACCAATTAATTTTAATTAGTTGAAGACAAGATCGTTTCTTGTTTTCATAATATGAGCATCGTGCATCATCTACTTTAAAGTTCTAACTTGCTTAGTGATATGTCATTTATAGGATACTCGATTTTTTTTCGCGTACAGTACATACAGTATTGGGGCTTACGATATACTAATAAAAGGTAGTACCGATTTTATGCGTAGATCGGCAAAATCATTAAATTTTATTTTCAAGGCATTTATATATTAAACGATTACTTTAATATAATTAAACAAAGCTATAGAATAAAATTTTTATTTATGATTTTTTTTTTTAATAAAGCCAATTTTTTTTTTAGTTTTAACTAGGCGTTTGAGTTGATTAAAGGGAGTTATTAATGAGTGTTATGTGTATAGTAGCGTACTGGTACAATACAGATGCAGATTCGAACGAACATTTATGCAATTTATTTAAATTAAGGGAGCTTGAATAAAATAGATTTTGTATTAAATTTATAATATTTGACTATTACTTTTTAATCGAAGTTCTAGCATTATAAGATCAGTAACTATGTATAAATGGTAATGCTTTCACATCAATCTTATAAATGTTTGTTATCGATTATATTTGTTTCTTAGTTTAAGTAATAATCGAAATATTATATTTGATATTTTTTTGTACACTTATTTTTATTTGCGTCGATTTAGTTTGTAAGACATATTCCTTTTCAAGTTGATTTAGTTAATATGTATAGCATAGTTTAGTACATGATGTAAAAATAATAGTGTACATTTTTTTTAAAAAAAATTCATGTCAAGAATGCATGTTGTGTGCACAAACCCAAGAATATTGTGAAGCTAAGCAGATGGATAAGGTAGAACATTGGAGAGATCAAATATTTATTTATTTGTCATCTTTCACTTGTTAGTTATATAGGGTCCTTGTCTTAAAAGACCCTACATGATATAGTAATTACTATATTTGATAAAGTCATTTTCAAGATAAAAAATTTGTATTTATAGATTTTTTAATTGTTTATCTAAGGCTTAAAAGATCAGAGGTAAACTAAAGCTTAGAGGTAAACTAAAGCTTAGAGGTAAATAAGAAAAAAGGATTGAACCTGAACAAAGCCCAGACAACTTTACTAAGTAGCCTTCAAAAATATGGATCATGTGATAGTATCATTTATGTTATATGCACAATGCACAAATATGCAAATATGCAATATAGAATTAAAAATTTTATACATAGAAATAACATTATAAATCCAGTACTGATACAATTATAGTAGATGGCACCACTATATAAGCTGTATTTTTGGAGGTCATTCTGGTAGAGTTGCTTAGACCAATCATATAAAAATGAATAAAGGGCAGAATAAAGAGGTTTTTTAAATTAGAAATAAGTATATATTTAATTAGAGCTAGACCAAAATATATATAAACCATTCCTATGTACTTCAAAATTATAAAAAAACCATCTTCTTGCTTTTTGAATAAAGCTTCAAACATGATGACTTAGTTATAAAAGATTATAATAATCATCAGATTTTTCATAATTGTTATGTGTTTTAGTATTATGTTTATTGATTATTCTTTATATCAAATAGTTATAATGATTAACTACATATATCTATTAACTTTCTAAACAATTAATATTCTTAACAACATCTTATATAATATTATATTAATGTTTTCTTATAAATATCAACTCTTAATTTTATTTAAATATTGAATTATTATTGTAACTAATTATATAAGTTATTCTGTTAGTCTGTACAGTTATGAGTATTTAGTATTTTTAATCAAGCTTTAATAATTCTTTAGATCATATTCTTGAGCAGATGCTCTACTCTTAGTATAAGTTTTGTTACATAATATCATATAATGATTTATTATAATTATTGTTCAAAGTTTCAAAATTCTATTCTTATTTTAAGTATTAAAATTGATTGAATATTGATATTTCAATTTAAGAAATTTTGTTTGAATATTTATAATATTATAGACTTACCTATTTGATATTCAAAGTTTAATAAAGTTAACTATTTAAACTAAATTAATATTGAAAATTTATAATCTCTTATAAAATAATAATAACAATAGATTTAGATAAATTTTAGTTAATTAAAGAATAAAATAGGTTTTAAAGTCAAATAATATTAGTTTATAAAAATAAAATAGATTAGAACTATTCAGTTATCAGATTAAGCATCTGACTTGTAGCTTAATTTTTAGTTATTAGATTCATATATCAAAGTCAATGATAAAGTTTAAATAATTTCTTGTTCTATAAAATTATAATAATAATATTATACTTGAAGTTTGCATCTGCTTGAAGTTAAAATTTGGGTATTTAAGTTGGCAACTGTCTAAAACTGCTAGCTAGTACATGCAAGATGGGTTAATTTCAGGTATTAATTTCAGTCAGATGCAACTTCAGATATCTGAAATTATAACTTTAATTAGGTGTTAACAACTAACTCAAGACATTAACAAACTTCCACTAATTAGTATTTTTTTAAAGTCATAAAATAATACATTAAGGTTGGACTTATAATTATAATAATACTTATTTTATACTAAAATTTTAAAAAGAATTTATTTATTAATATGCAGAAAATAGTTATATAGATGAAATGTTGAGTTATAATAGTTTTTTTTAGAAAATAGTAAATATCATATTGCATATAAAAATATAATTTAATTAGTCAATAACTGTCAATTAGTAAAAATCTATTGATGCTACTGGGGCAATCAATGTAAATTTTAAGCATAATAATAACATGTTTAATTTATTAATTTATTTTACTGGATATATTATTTTATATGTTAATTACTGTTATTAATATATTTATTGATTGCTTTCTTTCTTTTTTTTTTAGAGTAATTTTATTGAAATCATGAAAAATACTTGTAACAAATTTCTAACAATTATATTATTACAATTTATAAAAATTAAGTAAGACAAAGTATTATAAAAGTAATTTTAAGCTTGTTGTTATAATAGTATAAAAAATTTTATTTTTATTATTAATTTTTTTTTTTAAATAATAATAGATTATAAATTTTATATAATAAAAATAAGGCAATAAAGAAGAAAAATTATAAACATAAAAAAATCAAAATAATTTTTATTAGTTATTTTAAACAATAGCATTAAATTATTAGATATTTTTTGTTTTGTTAGATTATCTACTTAGTTAGTACTTATTTAGTATACTAATAGTAATATAATTTGAGGATAGGTGTAACTAAGCATTAAATAATTTATCTATATAAATAAATTAGTTGGTATTTATTTATTACACTTAGTGATATGTCATTTATATAATAGCCTAATTTTTTTTATATATAGTATATACAGTACTTATAGTATATATAGTATTAACCTGTAGTTTTTTCTTTAACTATAGTGATAATAGAAGCTGCTTAACTATAGTATAATGACTATAATTTAACAGATTCTATACAAAAGTCTATACAAGACTTAACAAAATACAGAGTGATTTGGAATTTTAAGACAAAGGCAACAAT
>CAJVQA010011821.1:0-10484 GCA_910591915.1 Cetraspora pellucida
TTTCTTATAATATAAAATTAAATACTGCTATAATATAATTCTTATTTTCAAATATTATCAAATAAAATTTTATTTAAGTATTTTAAAAATTAAAAAATATAGATTATAAGCATATTTTTACTAATTTTCCAGGCAAATTTGCCTGGAAAAGCTTACAGATTAAGAGATAATTAATTAATAAATACTAAATTTTTGTGCCCATATCTATGCCTATGCCAAGTTTTTATGCCTGTGCCTATGTCTATGCCAAATTTTTGTGCTTATGCTCATGCCTATGCCAAATTTTTATATTAGCATTTATGCCTATACTAAAGCTTTCATGTCCATGCCCATACCTGAATTTTTGTTGAGCATAGACATGAGCTCAGGTTGCAGATCCCTAATAATAAGAAATAAAAATATTATAAATAATAGAAATAAGATCAAAAGAAATTAAATAAGGTAGTATAGAAATAAAAGAAAATATATATAAAAAGTTGTATAGTTTAAAACTATTAAGTATAAAAATTTCTTTATATAGTCAGCTTTTATTAATATTAATCTATTAGGTCATCTTTATATTTATATTAATAGTGATATTAATAAGAACTTATATTAAACTTAATATATATAAGAAAATTTTAATATATAAAAACTTATAAAAATTTAATTATAGCTTAGGTTAATATTAATATATATTAATATTAATAAGGATCAACTGTATAAATTAGAAATAAGATTAGTAACTATGTTAAGAAAAGTTATATTTAAAATAAAGTTAAGAGAATTAAAGATTAGATAATAAATTATTTAAATTAAAGTCTAAATAAACTAATAAAATAGAGTGTAGTAACCTAGTAAAGTAGTTAGGTTGTTAACCCTCCAAGTAGTAAGTTGGATATTCAAATCTTATTAATAGCAAAAATTTGAATAATCACCTATATAATATTTGTATTATGATAACTATTATTAACAATTAGATTAGAATATTTATAATAGCAGTTATACTAGCATAACTGGCAGATTATAGAGCATCTGTGCAATGTTGGAGTTATACAGAAAAATGCAAACTAATAACTGAATAGTGCAAACACTAGATAAGGCTTTGTGACTGTATAAATTTATTAAAATTAAATAACAAGAAATCTATTTAAGAAGACCCAAGTAGAAAGGTAGCTGGATTTTTGACAGTATTGCTATAAAGGCTAGTCTAGAGAAACAGATATCTAGGTCTTAGTAATCAGACAGGCAAGAACCTCTAATTGGAAGTCTTAGAGGTACTACCAATCAGGCTGCTGAAATGAACTAAAAAAAGATATTGGGCTAACTTAATATATAATAGACTGGTTGTAGTCCTATACAGGCTATCTGGATTAGGAGTTTGATAAAATTCAGAAGTATACTAAAGTACTAAGGTTATGCTATGAAGTAAATGATAGGGTCTGAGTGAACTCTACAAAGGCATAATGGTTTAATGATTAAGTTCTGATTACAAGTGTTAGTTCTGCTATAGTAATATCTAGATTAGTTATAAAAATAGATATAGAAGGCTCTAGAGGGTTTATCTCAAAAATAAATTAGTTCTAAGATTAAAATGATGATCTAGACATCTGAGTATAATCCAGTAAGTTAATACAGATTACATGTTTAAAGAGTTTAAAGTGAAACACCCAAACAGAAGTATTAGATATAGCAATTGGTAAAGAATCTTCAGACAAACTTTTTAAATAAGTAATATAGAAAAGTTATATATGTAGTCAATTGTATGCTTTTCTGTAGTAGTTTATTGAATCATAATACCAATAAGTGATTAATAAAAGTCAAAAGACTAAAAAGGTTACCTTAATACTAAAAAAAAAATAATAAACTAATAAAATAAAGAACTTATTTAATTATATTAATAACAAGAAGAAGAATAAGACAAGTTATATTTGTAAGAAATACAGTATATAAATAAAATATTTATTTATAAAGATTTTAATATAAATATTAAATATATTAAAAAAAATAAAAATCTTTTTATAACTTTTTAAAATTTTATAAAAATTATATATTTTTTGTATGTAATTTTACTAAAAAGAAATATTTATTAATTTTAAAAGAAAAATATATATATAGTTTTTGGTTATATATAGCTAAAATATAATAACTAATCAAATTATAGTGTAATATATGATTAAAAAATAAATTTTATTTTTAATGCTAATTAGTTTTTTATGACAAAGCAAAAATGCTAAGGTGCATAACTAGCAAATTAGGTTATTTGTAATTTAACTATTATCTCTAATATTTTATTTAAAATTTTATATTAGCACTATGTAATAAATTACAAGCCATATTCTTTTATGTGCATTCACATTCATCCAATAATTCTTTACAACAATCTGTTACAAAAAAATTCTTTGACTGTTGAACATACTCTGATTTCTTTAAATATTTATTATAATTGATTTGGTTTTGAAGAACATAAAGCACTTTTTAAGATGTTACTTTGTTGAAGCTTAGTAACAATTAAATTACTTTCAAAGAAATAAAAGACTAGCAAGAGTTTTTTATATAAATATTTGAATATTATAACTTTTTTAGATCTTTATTCTGAGAGGTGATAAATATTAACAAATGCTCTTTGTATATATACTGCTTTAATTAGCTTGGTTTTGCAAAAAGATTTATTAAAGAAGTCTAATATATTAAAGTATGACTATAATACAAGACAACAGTTTATTTTTAATATTATTTTATTTAATTTAAACATATAATGAACAATTAGGTAATTTATTAGTTTTTTTTTAAACTAAGCTGCTGTTTGCTATGATAAAGAATCTTTTTCTTATAATCTGCTTAATAGCACAAAAAGAAAATTCAATAGTTATTTTCTTGGATTCAAATTCAATAATATATAATAAAATATCAAGTATGTAAGTTTATTAGTTTGTTTGTGAGTTAGTTTGTTTGTAGTTTAGTTTAATTATAAGTTAGTTTGTTTAAATTAGTTAATAATATATGATGCTAACTATTTTATTTATATGAACTAAAACAAAGCAAAGGTTTGATTTTGGCTACTTATAATAAACTAATGTCATATATAATAACATATGATCTGACTTTACTATTGTATGAATTACTATTATTTGAATTATTATTAGTTGAATTAGCTATTAAACTATCTTATAAACTAGTATCAGAGCAAATCAGCACTTCCAAACAAATTGAATAGTCTTTCTTTTTAGTTCAAACTCTAATAGTTAGCATGAACTTTAAATTATAAAAACAAATAGATAGATATTTTGATGCTTATTGTAGTTTGCAACATTTTTTAAAAATTATATATAAAGCTAAATATAATAATAATAGAATGCAAAAACATTGTAGATATTAATGCAAATTTTAGAATAGTATAAAGAAAAAAAAAATATTGTTAAAAAACAATATAGTAATAGTTCAAACATAGTGAGTGCCTATGGTTTGTAAATACTACATGTTCTAAAACAACTAAAGTTATTGAAATTACTTCTATTTTTTTAGAACATAGTGATTATTCACTAGACCTACTTGCCAATAAATTTGGTACTATATTTAAAACATTTACTAAATCTATGTTAGTAGACATAGAATTTTGAACTAATAAAAGAAATCTTAGTATGCATATACAATTCTAGCTACTTATAATAAAATATAATAATATGTTTTTTTTGCTTTAAGATTTGTTAAATATAATTCAGAAGATAAAAAGAAGACAAAAAATTGAAGATAAAGCTGCTGCTTTGATTACCCATCTTTTTAAATGCAAGACTAAGGATCTAAGATGAATTATAAATTGGAGTATAAACCCTGTAACAAATTCTTTAATAAATTTATTCTAGATAACATCAGATTAATATAATCTTTATACTCAATACAGTAATGTAGTGCAATATGATAATACCTATTTGACCAATTGGTTTAAAATAGTGTTTGAGCTATTTATAGTTATTGATAATAATAATAGATCTTAATTAATTAGACAAACATTGATGAGAGATAAAATATTGAAAAGTTTTGAATAGATATTTAATTCTTTGGTTCAAGCTACAAATAATTTTCTTTCTGTTATTATAACAGATAGTGATCTTGCTATGAACATTGTAATTATAAATATAATGCCAAATATATACTATATTTATTGTATCTATTACATTGAACAGAACATTATAAAAAACCTAAAACCTAAATTAGAATCACAGTATAATGAGTTTTTTAAGGCTTGGTATAAAATGAAAACACTTTATCTCAAGTTGAGTTTAAATTTCTTTGAAATTCTTTTCTTGAAAAGTATTTTGATTTAGCTTCTTATCTTGATAGATCACTTGAATCTTAAAAAAAAAAAAGACACTTGCCTATACTTCTTGTATTTTTACAACTAGGTTACAGTCTATACAAAAAGTCAAGACACAAAATATGATAATTAAAAGCACAATTAATAGTTACACTTTGATTTTAAAACTTTTTAAAAAACTTAATGTATACTTTGTTTGTATATTCTCAACTATTCAATATTAAAATTAAACACATTTTGTAACTGGTTTAACACTTACACATGCAAGCTATGATTTTTTATCTACAATCAATAAGTAGATTGCTAATTACCTAATATCTGCCATCCTTTCTATGCAGCAACAAGAAATTGCTTAAGTAATTTAATATGTTTTTGCTATTTCAAAACTTATTAATTCAAAATAATTAGCTTAAATTAAATTTAATTTAGATTCTAAATTAAATTTAATTTAGACTATATAAAAAAACTATAAATTAAAATAAATTTTGTCTTTATTTGAAAATTTGTTATAGTCATTGTTAAATCTTAGTATGTGCTTATTAATTTAAAATTAATTCAATAGGTATACTCCTTACTTAGTAAATAAAAATTATATTTTTAAAATTATGTACAAAAATGAATTTCTTAGTACTGATTTTGCAAAAGACATAGTTAATATTCTATTAATACTTCTAAAAGAATTAATTCTAATTGGTCATTATAATGATGTGATTGAAGTTTGGAAACTTATTTACTATTGATATAACAAAATAAATTATATGGTTCTCTTTAATGATTAGTCACATTTTTGTACTTGTTTTTGCTTGATCTGATATAGTATTGTTTGTTAGTATTTTTTTATATATTAGAAAATTTAGTACATGCTAAGTTTTATATAATTCTTATTTCAAAACAGTAGTACAAAGATGAAAAATTATCTTAATTCTTCAACAACAACTCTTTACTGATGGTTTTTAAGAATTTTTAGCAACCAATTAACTATTTTTAAAGATATCTTATAAAATTTCTAATATTCTTTATAAGCAAATTTATAAGTCTTTGGATTAGTAAAAGGAATATATAGAAGCTAATATGCTTTTAAAAAGATAATTCAAATGGAGTTAGATATGAGATGTTTTGCAATACAAAAGTTTAATGATTTTATAAAAAATTTTATAATAAAGTATACTCCAAAACATGTAACTAGTCAAGAATTAGCACAAAAAAAATATTAATAAACAAAAGATATTGGTTAAATCACATAATACAAATCATGATTTTGGCAATTCTAAAAATTCTAATATGGATGCTATTAACAAATCATCCTCTTAAACCTATAATAATGTTGAAAATATTAATTTGTCTTTAATTCGAAATCCTATTATTTGTTCAAAAAAAGATGCACTATGCAAAATGTATTTTAAAAGATCTCAAAAAATAAAGCAAAAAGCTTCAAGCTGAAAACTGACAGAATGTCAACAATGTCATAAGGTTGAATATAATAAAGCTGGTTGTAAAAAATAGTACAAAAAAAATCAAATTTCTTATTTTTTTTAAGATAATTATAAGTATATTTTATTAATAATTGATGTAGTATATATATATATTTTTTAAATTTATTGTATTTAATACTTGAACTAATTTATTTATGCAAATTTGCTATATGCTATAATGAGTTTGTAAGTTTATTTAAATGATAATTTAATTGACTTAATTCATTTTTACTATTATAAGATATTCAATAAAATAGTACTATATAGAAGTACAAATTTAATGATATATAAAACCTTTAATAGCAGCTATAGTTAATATAAATAACCTTTGTTTAATAATTAGAATTAAGATAAAAATAAGTGTATTCTTTTTTGTATTAGAGTTAGTATTAGGAAAGGTTATAAGAAAAATAGTTTGGTTTGAAAAATATTTTATTTTTAACTATTTATAGTATTAAATTATGATTTTTATACATCTATCTTAATTTGTATTTTTATAGCATTATATACTTTACTCTATGTTTTGCTTTAGTAAGAACAAACTTATTTATACAATAATATATCTTAAGTATCAAAATATAGTGCATATATAGCAAACTATAAACCTTATAAATCAATAAACAAATGTTAGTAATCTTATGCAATTTGATTTTTATATTTAATAATTAAATCATATAATATATATATAGTATGCTATATTTAGATTTAACAAATTCTCTTATTTCCTTTATGCATCTTATAGTTCAAGTCAAAATCAAATACTATGCTTAATTATTTTTTTACATTTAACTATATAGTTTTATTATTTTCTAATATTATATAAAGACTAAATATCTGCAATTAAATTACTTTATCTTATTTTAAATAGTAACAAAATAGTGTGATATTGGTATATTTGCTAGTAATATATTACTGAACAATAATAAATGATGTTACTATGATTTAATAGTTAGCTAGTTGTTAGTAGTTAGTGATTAGTAAGATATAGTTAGAAAGTATTTGTTAGTTAATAGTTAGGATTAGACTTTAAAGTTATAAAATAGTTGTTAGTTAATTATATAGTTAGTAATTAGTAAGTTATATAGAGTTAGAGTTTAAAGTTAGAAACTATTTGTTATTTAGTATTATATAATTGGTTAGCAGATTAGAAATAAAGTTAAGGTTAAAAAATATTTGTTATTTAACAGTAGTTGATTAGCAGGTTAGAGTCAGATTTAAAAAGTATAAGATAGTTAATAAGTTAGAGTTAGATTTAGAAAGTATTAATTAGAAAATTGTAATTAGTATAATATTTTTTTTTTTTTTTTTGCTTTTACTAAGGCCGTAGTTATCGGTGGCTATTGCCTTTATTGTATTTTAATTATAATTACATAACTTGTACAAGGTGAGTATACAACTAGCCATACGTACAACTTTTGGTTATCTAATTTAAGTAGTCCACCCACATAGCAGGTTCTATACTAGCTATCATATCTGCAATCTACTAGGAAATTACCTATTTTAAATACTCTGATTCTTATACTTATACTGACAAATAGTATACAAGTTTCTGTATACCTAAGTGCCATCTAACCTAACTATAACCTTCCTGTCTATACATCTGTCAAGCTGTTATATATTTCAGAGTATATTACCTGACTGTAGGGCTCCAGAAGGCCCTTCTGCTAACTAACTACCCATATTTGGTATCTTGTTAACAGGGCTTGCCCTTGCAGAGTTCACTCAGACCTCAGCACTAACTTCATAGCATATCCCTAGTACTTTAGTATATCCCTGTTTCTGACCTCAGACTTCTAATCCAGATAGTCTGATAGAACTGTGACCTGTTCTTGGTACCTCAGAGTCTGCCTCCCAAGGTTCTTTTCCTCTGGTTCAAGACTTCTAGCAGTCTGATTGGTGGTACTTTTACCTAAGGTTCTTGCTTATCTGATTCTTTCCACATTGGTATCTGTTTCCTAGGTCTAGCCTTTACAGTAGTACTGTTAAAGATCCATGTTATCTCTCTATTTGGGTTTTCTCAAGTGGGCTTCCAGTTATTACAGTTCACAGATTTACATAGCCACAGATGCCCCATGACCTGTCAGTTATCTGATGCAACTGTGTTACAAGTACTGATCCCAACTAATCGATAGATAGCTGTTGCTGTAGTACTGGTTTCAAAAACTTATCTTGTATTTGCACTGCCCAATGCCAGTTTGCATTCCTCTGTATAACTCTAGCATTGCACAGATGCCCATATACACCAATGTAACATAGATGGTTTTCCAAATTTTTGCCATCAGTGGGTTTTGAACTCCCAACCTACTACTTGGAGGGTTGACAACTTATCTACTTCACTAAGTCATCATACCCTTAATTAGTATAATATTAATAACAAGTAATTAAAGTTTATTTGCAATCTAATGTAATCAATTATATAATATAATAAATAAATATTATATATATATATTAATTAGTTAATAATCTGTCTATTATTATATTCTATAATTGATTACTTCTTTAAGGCAAATAATATTATATAATATATATATAATATATATATATATTATTTACTTTAATACCAAACAAATATATACCATAAAGTCCTGAATATAAGCAACCCCTGAAAATAAGCAATACTCTGCATTTCGAGATCAAAATGCTAGAAAAATAAAATAAGCAATCCCTTTTTTAAAAATTACTAAATATGTATACTGTATATAAAATTTATTATAAATTTTATTAATTTCAATTCAAATTTTTTACAAAAAAATCAATTTAATCTTCTAGTTCTTCAGCAGATAAACTATCTTCTTCAACTACCTCAAACAAATTTTTATTATCATTGATTTCACTATTCTCTTGATCTGAATTATATAATAAATCATCTTCTGTCCCATCTAATTCATTAGAAATACCATATTTTTTAAATAATTTAATAATCATTTTTGCAGAAATATCATCTCACGTTTCTAAAATCCATTGGCAAATTAAACTATATGATGGTCATTTTAAATTTCCTTTCTTAGTTAACTAAAATTCGCCATTACTCATCCACCAACACCATTTTTCCTTTAATCGGTCTTTAAATGGTTTATTAATACTCACATCCAAAGGTTGTACGATTGATGTTAAACCTTCCGAAATAATAGCTTTATGAATATTATTAACTGCACATTTATTTTTTACAATATCAGTAAGATGTCCTTCGAATGAATCCATTACAAGCAAAAACAAAAGTTTGTTTACAATTGATGCTCCAGGTTGCTTGTTCCAAACTTGGTCAATCCATTTGCTCATCAAATTTTCGTCCATCCAGGCACTTTCATGCATACATACAACAATGCCACAAGGCAGATTAGAGGGAATTTGTACACCTTTAAAAATTACCATGGGAGGGAGTTTGTTACCATTTGTCGTAATTGCCAAAACACAAGTAAACTGGTTTTTTTTATTTCCAGTTGTTCTAATTTGAACCGTTTTAGCACCTTTATTATTAATTGTATAAGAACTTATCATGTCAAAATAAACAAGTGTTTCATCTATGTTTACGATTTGAGAAAGATCATACTAACATTTTAATTGAGCTTGAATTACAAATTTATGAAATTCAATTATTTTTTCAGTGAGATCTTTAGGTAACTTTTGGCTAATTTTAGTATGACGGCAAAGAGAAAGTTGGTGTCATTTTAAAAACCAGTAAAACCAAGATTTGGATGCATGAAATTGTTGTGAAGCACCCGGATATTTATTTGCACAGGTTGTTGATAAAATTGTATACATTTGCATTTTAATAGAACCTGATGTTACTGCAATTCCCATTTGTCGAAGTTCATTTAACTATTTAATAAGCTCTTCTTCAGTAGCTGGGTAAAATGAAGTTCTTCCCGCACCAACACATCGGTTACCAGATACAACATTATTAAATTTTTTTCATTATTCTTCCATCATGATACCATAGACTGATCAATACCAAAGTGATATGAAGCAGCCAAAACACCAATCTGTTTTGCTTCTTGAATAATGATAAGTTTTTCTGATACTTTATAAGAAGTTCTTTGAACATGACTTCTAACTTTAACTGCCTTGTTATTGCTGATAACAGTATTCATTTTTTTTTTTTGTTTTTGTTTTAGTCTTACAGGGTTTTTTTTGGTTTCCTTTTTTTTTTTTAGTATGTGAAAAAACTAAACTACCTGTATTCAACGTGAAAAAGATACAGTGCGCAGCATAAGTAACTGACTCCTTCTGGATCGTTATACAGGTAGCACAAAATTTTAATTTTTTTTTATTAAAAAAAACAAATTTAGTACTAGTTACTAATACATTATAAAGTCCCCATTGGACTCAATTAATGCCTCTATGCACTTTTTTATGCTAGCAGCTAATTTTACTGCAAGACTACTTGGTAATTAATTCTATTTATTGTTTATTTCCGCTTTCAAAGTACTAAGATTACTAATTTTTTTTTTTGCAAGGTTAATTTTCATGATCACCCACATATTCTCAATAGGGTTTTGATCAGGTGAAACAGACGTCCAGGGAAGTACCTTTATACCATTTTCCTTTTTCCATTTTTTTACTAACTTGGATTAGTGCTTAGGATCATTATCCTTTTGCAAAACCCACTTTATGTGACCTTGACCAAAAAGCTTACTAGCGGATAGCAGAAGACCTTTTTCATAAATAGTAATCATAAATTTAGCATTTAAATTTTTTTGAAAAAGGATTAGCTTGCC
>CAJVQA010011822.1:0-10482 GCA_910591915.1 Cetraspora pellucida
TCTAAGAGGTAGATTGTAAAATAAAGGAAGGAGGTATGGAACAATAATAATGTGATCTGGTAAAAGAGTGTCATTAGAAAGGTATATATGGGTTTCATTATAAAATGAATTAACAAAAAATGTAATACTAGATACAGTTTTGTTATTATTATGTTTGTCAATGTGTTAAATAAGAGTTTGAATAGTTTGACCATAAGGAAGAAGTAGTAAATCATAGTAATGAAGGAATTTGTTAAAGCATGTATGAAGATTATAGAGGATTAGAGATGTTGTTAATGATCTTTCAAAATTGTCTTCTATAGGGGTGATTACTGTATGCTCGGCTCTCATAGCTGTGCAAGGTACTATAGTCTGTCTTGTACGTTGGGTCTAACTGTCATTATCCTGGCCTTTCACATAAATAGGCTTGTTCACCTGCCTACTTATATCATTCTTCTTATTAACTACAATGGTTGTATCATTTAATAAGGTGGTGGCTGCTTCAATGTGTGTTGTAGAAGACAAAAAACTTAAAAAGGAGATTGTAGGTTTGCAAGCATCTGTTGGGATATAGCCATAATATGTTTTATTAAAAATTTTAATGCCATTAGTGGTGTAATATGATAATTGATCTTGGTTTGGAAAAACAATTTCTAAATGAGATCTTAAGCCTTTTTTGAAGTATTGTTTGGCTGCAATGATATCTCCTCTTAGATCTTTATATAAAAAGGCCATAATTTCATTGAGAGAGTTACGAAGATCTGGAATTTCAATAATTAGTATATTGTTGTTTTTTGATGTAATTTGGTTCCTAAGAAAAAAAGCTACAAAGGTTGATTTTACTCTTTTTAATTTTGCTGACATGTTTGTGCCCTGTTTGGCAGCTGATGCATAGCTTAAAGTGGGTCTGTGTTTGTGCTGTTCCTCTGTAGTATAACTTGTTTCTTCTTCTAAAGTTGGCATATAACTAATTTTATCATTGTTTACATTTTCATCACTTGTTTTGTTCTCGTAATTTAATGTGTTTTCTAAAGCTTGAAAGTTGTTGTTTCTTTGAATAATATTTTCCAACCAGTCTTTCTTGTTTTGAATTACTACTACTGGTACTAGTTCTTCACTTGCTACTTCTGTTTCTTCTTGTGTTGCAAGGACATACTCAGAAGAAATGTTGTTAGACTTTTTTGGCAAGGGGTTGTTGTCTTCTTCTCTTTTGATATTAAGTTTTTGCATTTTAAAGATTTTTTTTGTCAATGAAGGTTCAACTCTTAGAGTGAGTTTTCTTTTCTTAGGTACAAGGGCTCTGGCCTTTGAGATAGACTTTTTTGTTAAGTTTTGTTTTGTGTTTAGAAACTTTATAATTGTTGTTTTTTATTTTTCTTTTCTGATTAGAGGTGAACAGGAAAAAGTTTTTAAAACTTAGAATTTTTAATTAGCAAACATTAAAAAAACTATGAACAATTATATTTTATATATATTTATAGTTTCAAAAACCTTTTTTACACTTCTATTAAAAGCAACCAAATTATACTTTATACTAAAATATATTAACAAATGTTTATGCTATTTTTCTAATAATCAACCAAACAATTTAATTCAAACTCATTACTATTTATTAAAAGCAGCTATTCTAGCAAAAATTAATATTTTATTTATAATACAAACACAGCTAAACTTCTTTTTTTAACTTAATAATGCAAATAAAACAATATAAACATATAATTTGGCAAGCATGTAATTTTTAAAAAAACAATAACAAAATAAATAAATTAAATTTTTTACAAACTGTAGATATTCAGACTTTAAAGATAACACTAACTATATACTAAGCAGTATTTTTTAAAAAAAAGAGCAGAATCTGTTAGCTTTAAAAAAATCATACTGTCAGATAAAATAATTACAAACAAAAAAAAATTAAAGAAGCAACATAATTGCACTTTAAAAACTAAACCAAATATAATTCTCTAAATGATAATAATTAAAAGAACTGAGAATTAACCTATCTGTTACTTAATAATATTTAAGACAATATTTACTAAAATCTTTTTTTCAATTACTATAATAGAACTAGAATATACAATAAAAGCAATGCTATAGAAAAAATAATTGAATCTCCAAAAATTGCAAATAAAGTTCTATAACATTTACCTTTATCAGTTCTTTTCTATTTTTTAAATATTTTTAATAGTTGCTTAACACAAGAAATTATCTTGAATCAGTAGTTGTAAGTCAATATTTGGCCAATTTCAAAAAAACAATACTATAACTATAAACTTAATTTTATTATTCTATTATATTAATTGATTATACTAGAATGATTTTTACAAAAATTTTAACAACTTAATTAACTAATATTCTAATTTGCAATTAAAATACTCTTATATTATACTTTTATAGCTTTTTTATACCAATCAACACTACAACCAATTTTACAACTTATTCAAATTTTTAAAGATGCAACTACAAATAAAAAAAATTTTAAGTCTCTTTCAAAATATGTTTAAAGCCTTTGATTCAATTTATATATTCACTCTATACAAGACTCTCAAAAAAATATATATTCCTAATAAGGCTATAAATCTAATATCATATTTGCTCTTACATTAAACCAATAAAGTAATTACTATACTAGGTCTAACTACATTCTACTATATAGAAGATAGTATTAATCAAAAAGAGACAATCTTTTATCTTCTTTAAAAAATATATTATAATTCATTAATATCAAGAATACATAATGAATACCAAAGGTTTATTAGTAGAATTTCTTCTCTAAATGCAAAGAAAATATATATTTTTGTAATAGCATATATGAATAACTTACTATAAATTGTATTAAACAAAACATCATTTATTAACATCTTGAATATTGCTTTTTTTTTTTACAAATTTGCTAACATAAAAGTTAATTTATTTAAATTTATTTTAGTTATAAACTTTTTAGATTCAGATAATTAAATATTTTTTAATAATGAATAATTAGTTGCAATTAATAATAAAATGCTTTTTAAATATTTGAAAACATGGTTCTCAACTAACAGAAAGCCAATATTAGTACAAAAAGAAATAATAGTAAAAGTTAAAATTAATTTAAAAAAACTACAGTTTGCCAATATAACAAAGAAATAAGTAATTTATATTATAATAGTGTTATTATTTTATGTTGTATTCATTAGCTATACTTATTTCTCTTCTTCTTACGACTAAATTTTCTTAACAGAGCTTATATACAATTGGTAAAACACAAAGTAAGAACAGCATAAAGAATTTTTAATATTCTATTTAATTTAGATATTTATATACTTATAGATTTAGATCAAATCCAAACTTTAGTACTAGTTACAATACTTCAAAAAAATTTAAATTATTTCAATTTTGATTTTTTTTTAAAAATATATTTACAACAACTACAAGATACAGCAATTACAACTTTCAGTTTTTCTATTATACAAACAAATATGCAAGCATGTCTAATAATAATATTATTATATATACTAAAATTGCAAATCTTATATGATTGTAATGATTGGCTATATTCAAAAAAGTTTTCAAACACACCTATAAATTAAATTCTTTTAAATTATTTTAAAGTCTTATATCTTAAAGAAAAACTAAACAACTATAACATTATATGCATATAACAATTTTTAAATACAATAAATACAAAACTTTTAACATAAAATAATTTTTATTACAATATCAAAAAAATACTTTGAGACTAATGTTTCTATTAGTTTTTTTAATACAAGACCTAATAATTACATTTACAAACCCATATTTAACTTTTTTAAAATTAAATCTATATACTCTAACCAAAATAAACATCTAACAAAAAAGGTTAAATAATTACAGAAGATATGATCTTTAGAAAAATATACAATTCTTTTAACAAAAACTTTAAAATTCAATATTACATTATACAAACTGACAATACACTAACAGCATGTTAAGAATGTATATTGAAAAACAAAGCTTACTCATTTAAATGTTGTTACTTTAATATAATAAAATCAATTTATAATTTTAAATAGATTATAAAAAAAAGATCTATATTGATTTAACTGATTTTAAAAAGGCATTAGCTTTAACTTTACCTATAACAATACAATCTTACAATCAAAAAATATTACATTCTAAATTAGCCAGTCTACTCTGCACATTTACTAATTCTTCAATATCAATTTGGAATACTTTAACAAAAGTTAACTTTAATAAGAAAAATATAATACTTTATATAACAAGTGTTTAACAAAATATAAAAACCAAATCTTGTATAATGGCAAAATGTTATTTTTAATACTTTTATATTTCTTTTGACTAGTTTACTAACTTTTGGCCTTTTTATTTAAATTCTTTAATAACATTGTTGGCTTTTGTGCTTATCTCTACAAATCTTTATACTAATATAAAAATATATACTAACAACTTCTTACTTATTGTCCTGATTCATTTAATTCAGTCTATTCAACTACATAATTATTCTATACTAAACAAGCAACAATATACTTATCTTTTTCTAATACTAAAAGTAGTAACATATAATTATATGTTTATAATTACTCTTGACAAAAAACTTAAAATCTAAGAAACTTAAAATAATATCTTTTTATTAAACTCTATATTACAAAATTTTCTATATAACTAATTTGTTTCAAAACTTTTTGACAATTTATATATATACTTATTAAAAATTACAATAAAGCAAATATAACAAATTATAAACTAAATAGTTTAGTTTGATTAATAATGAATTTCTTACTGACATACTTTACAAAATAATATTAATTAGTTCATAACTTTACAATATATATTATATAAAGAAAAACCCTTAGCATTAATAACTAAATCATCTTCATCTGTACTAAAAAACTTTAAAATCAAATTACTATCTAAAAAACTACTTACTTATCTTTTTTTCTATTAAAAGATGTTACTAAACATTCAAATTATCTTTGTTCAAGATGCTATAATACTTCTAAAGATATTATACATCTTTTAAATTGCTTTTAAAATTATTTGTGTTTTATAACTTTAATAAGACATGCATTGTACAAAACCTCAAACAATCTAGAAATACCTAGTTATAATACAAATAGTTTTATTTAAGTTTTTATTTCAAATTATATTAATAAACAAATACTATTAGATATAATAACTAACAGCACTTTGGCACTATTTGAAAATAATAAACACAAAATTAAATATACTTTTTTTATTTATTACAATATCATCTTTGCAATATATAAAGAACTCTGGCTTCTTTTTAGAGTAATACAATATAATTTATTTTATTTAACTTTATTATTATTACAATTTCAATATTAACTAAAACTAAACCAATTTTATCTTTCTTATTAAATAAAAAAATATATTATTATATTATTTATAAACAATTATCTTTTAGTTATCTTATTATAAACTAAAGGCCTACTAATTATTCTAGCAAAATATAAGTCAAGAGTAAAGTAATTCTTATCTTTATCTTTTTTAGTTTAGTTTATTTAGCATATATCTATATATGTAAATTAACTAATTAATAAAAAAGATAAAAGATAGACCTCTTTTTAAAAAATAAAAAATCTAAATTTATTATAGATACAATTTTAAACAAAAACCTACATATTACTAAAGCAATCAAAATACTTTTTAAAAACTTTTTAGTATAACAAAAAACTGATTTATTAAATTTACTTATACTCTTTTTTATAAAACAAATTACAAATAACTCTTTTTCAGTTCTTGACAAAGCTAACAAGGTCTCCCAGTTTAGGCATAAACTGGTGCAACAAGTTGCATTTGAGTGCAGTTTCTGTACTCAGATAATGCCAGGCTTGCAATTTCAAAATGTAGATTACTAGAAATAGTTAATATTTCAAATAGTAAAATTTTGTATCTGAGTTCTGACAAAACTGTTAAAGAATAAAAAAAAAAAAAAATAACTTTTTAACTTACACTATTTTATCTCTTTATACAATTAAAAAATAATTTCAAATTGCTATAATTTTGTTAGTTTTATCTATTTTTATATAACAAATATCAAACTATAATTTAATACCTGGTTTTAAAAATTTTTTATATATTACAAAAAACAATTTAGCAATATTAATAAACAAAAAGTTTAATACTATATTAAATATCAAATAACAACAACTAATAATAAATACAAAAAGCTAATTCTTCAAAAGTCTGAACTATTAACTATTTGATTTTTTTTTTTTTATTAAGGTAACCTCTTTGGTCTTTTGACTTTTATTAATCACTTATCAGTAAGGGCCTGCAAATTGCCTATTTTTGAGGCCTGGCTTGGCCTGCAATTAGGATTAAAAATTTTTTTTAGGCCTGGTCCAGCCTACATTTAGGGTTATCATTTTTTTACTGGCTCAGCCTAGTCCGCATATATTAAATTTTTTCTTTAGCCTGGCCTGGCTTAGCCCAGTCTGCAAAAATTTCTTATATAATTTTACAAATTTTTAGGCCTGCACTAGCTCACAATTATAAAGTTTTGCAAATTTTTCAGCCTAGCCCAGCCCAGCTCACAATTATAAAATTTTGCTTCAGGCCTGGCCTAGTCTACAAAAATTTATAGGCTGGGCTGGGCTGCAAGACCCAATGCAGATTTCTACTTATCAGTATTGTGTTTCAATAAAACACTACAAAAAAGAGTACAATTGGCTACTGTTAACATTAAGAGTTTTACATATTTTTGATCATACTTTTTGATATACCAAACCAATTTGGATAAAACAATCACTATTGAATTCAGCTCACTGAGATGATTCTAATAAGCACAAGATCATGTGATTCTGATTATGGAATCATAAGATCAAGATAATTTTGATAAAAAGCACTAATTATAATACATGTGACTTGATTCTGATTGGCTCAAATTACTGTATCAGAAATCTATCATTTCTAGTAGATCTATCATTTCTATTAGATCTATTATTTCTATCAGATCTATTAGTTCTATCATATTTATCATTTCTATTATATCTACTATATCTATTATATATATTATATCTATTATATCTATTAGTTCTTATTACTATAAATAGCATTTATTAGCAATAGAGTAGTCTTTATTGTAATTCTTTATACATGTAAAAAATCTATAAAAGCACTACTTTCTGACTCTTCAAGAAAGTTAAATGTCTTCATATATTTCATAGTGAATAAACTAAATACAATATTTAGTATCTTCATATACTATTTATTGTTGCCTCTGCTTTAAAATTCTAAATCACTTTGTATTTTGTTAAGTCTTGTGTAGACTTTTATATAGAATCTGTCAAGTTATAATCATTATACTATATTTGAGCAGCTTTTGTTATTACTGTGATTAAAGGAAAAACTACAGGTTAATACTATATATGTAACTTTCTATATTACCTATTTAAGAAGTTCATCTAAAGGTTCCTTACCAATTGTCATATCTAATACCCCTGCTTGGGTGTTCTACTTTAAACTCTCTAAATCTGTAACTTGTATTAACTCACTGAGTCATATCCAGATGCCCAGATCATCATCTCAATCTTAAGACTAATTTATTCTTGAGGTAAACACCTCAGAGCCTTCTGTATCTATTTTTACAGCTAACTTAGGTATCACTATGACAGAACTAACACTTGCGATCAGAGCTAACTATTAAACCACTATGTTCTTGTAGAATTTATTTAGACTCTAACATTTACTTCACAGCATAACCTCAGTACTTTAGTATACTTCTATCTTTTTACCTGTCTTTTTACCAAACTCCCAATTCAGATAACTTATATAGGACTACAATTAGTCTATCAATATATCAAATCAGCCCAATATTCTTTTCTTTTAGTTCATTTTGGCAGCCTAGTTAGTGGTACTTCTGAGACTCCCAACATAGAGGTTCTTGCCCATCTAGCTACTATAACCAGGTACTATGAACTTGGTATCTGTTTTTCTAGACTAGCCTTTACAGTAAAGCTATTGAAAATTCAGCTATCTCTCTATTTGGGTTTTCCCAAATAAACTTTTTGTTATCTAATTTTAACAGATTTACATAGCCACAAGGACTTATTTGGTGTTTGCACTGCCTGATTTGTCAGTTTGCATTCTTCTGTTTAATGCCATACTTATACAGATGCTCTATAACCTGCCAGTCATGCTGGTATGACCACTATTACAGATATTTTAATCCAATTGTTAATAACAGTTGTTATAATATGAATATTACATAGGTAATTATCCAAATTTTCACTGTCGATAGGATTTGAACACTCAACCAACCACTTGAAAGGTTGATAACCTGACCATTTTACTAAGTCACCACATTTCTACTAACTATTTGATCCATTTAAGACCAAATAAAATATATTATAAAAACAGCAATACATTACATATACATCTGTATCAACTTAAAAAAATGTAAAATTTTTAATTCAAAAACAATTTAATTTAACTTCTTATTACTTTAAACAATATTTTAATACTATACCTATTCAACAATATATATCTACTTTTAAATCTTTTTACATTTATCTTAGCAACTTTCTATATACCCTTACTCTTTAAAGATCTTTATAAACTAGTTAACTAATTAAAACAAAACTTTATCTAACTAAACAATCTATCAAATAATTCAAAATGTATATTTTATTTTTTTTACTGCTATCTTGAAGCTTATTTTAAATCTGTAGCAACAAACAATAAAATTATTAATTTTAATTTCAAAGAAGTACTAAATAAAATTTTTTCTTAAGTAAGTATTTACAAATTCTAGTCAGAATCATTGCCTACTATGGCATCATTCTAATCTCTAAACCAATTATTATTCTACTAAAAAAAAAACTTTAATAAGTTATATTTTAATTAAGCAAACTAATATATATCAAAAAACTTAATATTTTTATACTTATAATATTAGAAACTAACTTTATTTATATCTTTAATGTATCTAAAATTATTAATAAATTTAATAATAACCTTTTTTTCTAGTTATATTTATACATTTCTATTAACTTCATCTTATCTATTTACTCATTTAATTTATACTATTTGCTTTAGCTACACTTTTATAACTTTGTTAATTTTTTTTATCTATTTGCTTATTCAATTAATATTACTCTTTATCTTTTTAATTATACTTTATTCTTATATAATTTATTTTATTTTTTCTTTATAACAATATAATTAACTTCTAATAGTATAAATAGTTAGTAAAATCTATAATTAGCTTTCTAGTATATATTAGAGTAATAAATATTATTTAAAAAATTTTAATTAATCTAGATGAGTCTTAGTCATTTTAGTAGATTTAAGCTATAAATAAATTTATCTTAGCTTTTATTCTTGTATATAGCATTTTTATTACTTAGAGTTATAGTTTTATAGTTAACAGTTTAATAATTAGCTCTAACTGTAAGTATTAGTATTGGTTATAACATATATAGAATTTTTTTTTTGTATCTAATAATTTTATATAGATATTATTTAATAATTACAAATAAAAATAAGAGCAAGATTTTATCTTAATACCAAAAAAAATATTAATTATTTATCTTTTTTTGATATTAAGATGATCTCTTTAGTTTTTGACTTTTATTAATAACTTTTTTGGTAATATGATTTATAAACTAATACAAAAAATATATATAATTAGTTACATATATAACTTTTTTATATTATTTATTTAAAAAGTTTGTTTAAAGATTTCTATTAATTACTATATTTAATACTTTTGCTTAAGTGTTTTATTTTAAATCTTTTAAATCTGTAACCTGTATTAAAATTACTAAGTTATGTTTAGATCATTGTTTCAATTTTATAACTATTTTATTCTTGAGATAAACCTTTTAAAACCTTTTATACTTATTTTTATAGCTAATCTAATATTGCTATAAGAGAACTAATACTAGCAGTTAAAACTAGTCATTAAACTATTAAATTATTATAGAGTTTACTTGAACTTCAGTATCTATTTTACAGTATATTTTTAGTATTTTAGTATATTTCTATTTGTTATTCAAACTTCTAATTCAGATAGTTTATATAAGACTATAACTAGTTTATTAATATATTAAATCAATCTGATTTATTTTTTTTTAGTTTATTTTAGTATTCTAATTAGTGGTATCTTTTATCTAAAAGTTTTTGCCTATTTAGATACTTTAATATTGATATTTATTTTTAATAATTTAATCTTTATAGTAATATTATTAAAGATCTATACTATCTCTTTATTTGGATTTTTCTAAATAGACTTCTTGTTTCTTAATTTCAACAGATTTATACAATCATAAAAACTTATCTAAAGTTTGTATTACTTAATATTAGTTTGCATTTTTCTATATAACCAATTAGAGGCCTGCGTTGGGTCCCGCAGCCCGGCCCGGCCCGCAAAAATTAGCGGGCCGGGCCGGGCCTGAAGCAAAATTTTATAATTGCGGGCCGGGCTGAAAAATTTGCAAAACTTTATAATTGCGGGCCAGTGCGGGCCTGAAAATTTGTAAAATTATATAAGAAATTTTTGCG
>CAJVQA010011823.1:0-10482 GCA_910591915.1 Cetraspora pellucida
TTCTAAATATTTCTAATATTATTCGAATTATTTTTTCATTTTTTTTAGTTTTATTATTTTTTAAAATTTTGTAAATTGGCCGAAATTCTTTTGAAATTATTTCATTTCTTTCGCAATATTGCAAAATTATTTTATTTCAAAATAATTTTGTGTCAATTACAGTTATTTTGAAAAATTTTCAGTATGCAAAATCTTTCACAATATTTCATATATTTATTCTGCTGATGTAGAATGTAGGCTTTGCAGATATTTTTGGTAAAGCTTCTAGTTGGATATTTAATAAAATGTTAATCCCAAAAAATTATATGATATAGATTATAAATACTTGTGTAGTTAAAGTATAATGTAAATGATGAATTATATTGTTTTGCTAATAAGTTAGCTAAATTATTGAGGATGTTATCAAAGTAGGCTTGTACTTTGTAAAAGTTAATCTAGTAGTTATAAGATTTGATAATATTGAGCAGAGTATGCAATATAGGTTATAAGCTAAATTTGAAAAGCTTGTTAAGGTTTGAAATAGTAGTATATATTTTTGAATATTTAGTAATTATAGACTAAGAATCAGTGAAGATATTGATTATTGAGTTGCAAAGGGTGATTGAAATAGCTGAAAGAATTAACATTAGTTTAGCTTTGTAAGAAGATGGCTAGTAATAGATTTTAGCTAAGAATTTGTGAATTATTTGGTTGAAATCATTAACTTGTACCTATCCAATACTCATTGTATATTGGTCTATATCAATGTCAATTACAGAGCCATCAGTATAAAAGATAAATATATTTTGTACTGTATTGATAAGAGAATATTGTTTGAATATATGTGTGGCTTTTTCTTGCTCAAAAATTTTTAATGTAGGAGAGTTATAGATATAGATAGTAGGGACAAAAGATAGGGATAATGGATTTTTAATTGCAGTTAAATGAATCAGATTAATATAGTTTGCATTAAAGTTGACAGTATTAGAAGAAACTCTTCTAATAAATTGGATAGAAATTATTAATAATACATTAATTATATAGCAATTTGCAACTCTATAAAAGTTGAGGTAGCAACCTGTACAAGCTAAGCATTAAATTGATAGAAGAGGGTAGTGAGTAGAGAGTTCTGTATTAATATTTGTTTTCTAGTATGTAATAGAGATTTGGTTGTCATTTTTAAAATATCTGCAAATTTTGCCAATAATAATATCATTATTATTGTATGTTAGTAACTAGGGTCTAAGTTTTTTAGAGATGTGTTGAGAGTTGTAAGTGAAAGGATTGTGTTCAGTTTGTTGATATTGTGAAAGTAGTGTTCTAGAGCTGTTGTTAGTTGTTATAGTATTTTCTAGACATGTAAACCAAGATGGCTTACATCCTTTGGGTAGTTGTACTAAGCAAGATAAGAGATGATTTCATTGGAGTAAGATAGTATTGTCTGCAGTGCAAAGTTGTTCAAGATACAAGATATTAAGTTTTCTAATTGTTTTTAAAAGTAGTATATTGGAAATAGGAAAACATAATTGGTTTAAGTAATTGAAAATTGTATTGTATAGTATTAGGCCAAGATACACTATTATTAACTGTATAGACATGTTAATGTGTATAAAAAGTTGAATAATTTAAAGTTTAAAGTATATCTGTTAGATCCATCAATATTAGGTTAAAGATGATATAATATATTTGTAGTTGATCAGAGATTATTTTGTAATTGTTGTAGTCAAATTCATGTAAAAGTTCCTAGTAAATCAGGGTTGTTAATTCATAACATAAAGTTAAATATATGATGTTAAAGCTGAATGTCCCAGATATTGTGTATATTATATAAGAATAGGTTAAGCATAGTGCTGTTTGAGATGAAACAGGCTAGATAAGATTTATGTTTGGTTACAGTTAAATATTTAGTTAGAATTTTGTTGTATACAAAATGAGAAAGGACTATATTGTGTATTCAGTATTCTAGAGTGGGAATAATAATTGTGTTGATAATATAAATTATTTGTTTATCTGTAATTTTTTTGGTACTAACAATGTTTATGAATTAGAATGATTCTTCTTGATTTAGTTTAATTTATGCAGTTTGTTTGTTGTTAAGTGTAAATCAGCAGCCAAGAAATTTAAAAGGTTGGTTGGCTGAAATAAATGTAAGTATGAAATTAAAGAATTAAGTAGTAGTTTGGGATTGATTTAATATAAAGATAGATTTGGAGAAGTTGATTTGAATATTGGTCATTTGGTAAAAGGATGTTGCAGTTTGAAGTGTTTTTTCGAGTCCTAACTTAGATTGAGATATTCAAAATATATTATCCATATAGGCTAAAACAGAAGTAGATATATTGAGGCTTTGAGTTATAAGTAGAGAAAGGCTAGTTGGCCATATTATAAATAATGTGTAATCTTTATGCTATAATGCAACTTTGTGAATAAGTAGGTCATAATATATTTGTCAAAAAAGAGGAGTAATAGTTTTATCTTGGTCTATTCCATTTTTAACTGAATAAAAATTAGTAAGACCAAAGTTTGTAATTACTCTGTTTTGGCAGTCTGTAAGTAGATTAATAAGTATATTAATCAGTTTGGATAGCATATTGATATAATTAAGAGCTTTTTTAAATAAGTTTAAATTAACTAAATCATAAGCTTTGCTCATGTTCTAAGATATAAGCCAAAGTTCCTTGGAATTGCAACATGCATCTTTAATAATATTGTTAAGTATGTGAATAGAGATGGCAGTACTATTGTCTAAAAGGGCAATATAGTTGAAGAGTGAAAGTATTTTGAATTTTGTAAAGATATTGTTTAAGTAATTTGTAAGCAGTTTGGTATATAGTTTTTTGGTATACTCAAGAAGACTAATAGGTCTTGTATTAATAAAATTAACATCAAAGATTGGTTTTTTGGAGATTGGAAAGATTCCACCTTTTTTCTATTGTTTTGATATATAGTTTGTAAAGATATATCTATTAAAAAGAGTAGTAATTGCTTAGAGAAATAGTAAGCTTGCATGTTTGAGCATTTTATACCTAATGCCTAAAGGGCCACAAGCTTTATTGTTTGGAAGTTAAGCTAATATTGAATTGACTTCATCAGTAGTAAATTTGAAAAAAGTGTTGTTATACCATTTAGAGTTTATGTCTGATTTGGGGTTGTATTTATTTTGCTAGTTGGATTCATATATTTGTTAGTTAATATATCGATATGATGTTTATTAATCAAAGTGTTATTGGATATGAAGTTTAATATTAAGTGCATCAGTAATAAGATCATTGTCTGTTCTGATGTTGTCAAATTTGACAGGATCTTTGTGTCAGTTAAGAATACTATTGATCATTGAAATGGGATTTGTTTGTAATTTATTACATATTTTAGTTTAATCTTTTTGATATTTTTTATATTACAAGTATAGTATAATGATTTTTATTCATTTTTGGCTAAGCCTAACCAGTTTATTAATAGATTATATCCAGCTGATAGTAATAAAATATTGAGATTACAAGATGTATTAATATAGGTAATAAGTTAGTTATAATAAAATAGAATAGGTGTTGAGTATTAAAGTGTATATTTGGTTTGTCAAATAATATTGTCAAGTTTTTTGAAATAATGATGTAATTTTGAAGCTTTTGTAGAATAAATATGTTAGAAATTTTTGACTGTAAATTTTTTGTTATGAATATGTTAAAAAGCTGCAGTAATAATACTGTTTTGAATTTTGTGCTATGTAGATTCTAAGGATTCTGAGGTTTGTATATTAAGTGGTGTTTGATTAGTAATTAAGTTTAATGTTACTTGATCTGAAAAATGTTCCATTGTTTATTATTCATATTTTTGTATAAGAATATTCTTTGTCAAGTTTTGGTTGAATAATGAGGTTTGCCTAAGTATGCATAGAAAAAAGACCAATTGAAAATAAGAATTTTGTGGTCACTTTGTACTAGTATCAGGATCTTTAACAGTTAAGAAGTTAAAATAACAAAGAAGAGGTTAGTTAGCCCAGATATAGTCAATGCTATTACTATATCTGCTGCTTTGCCAAGTAGGTGTAAAGGATTATATGTAACTAGCTAAGTTATATAAATTATTATATTGAAGAAAGTAAAGTAGTTTGTATTTAATTAAAAAGGATTGGATAAGATAATCAGATGCATTAAAGTTACCTAAGATGATAGGTTGTATGTTTAGAGTGATAGCTTGTTGGATCTATTGAATAATAGTATTCTGTACTGATAGTCTAAGTTAAAAGGTATCATATGATAAATAAATTAAAATAATTCTAAACTTGAAGTCATATTTGAAGAAAAGGTCTACTGTGATGACATATCCAGAAAAGAGTAGGATTTTGTGAATATGGCATTTAATAAACTTATGAATCATAATAGCTGTGCCAGCTTTTGGATTATCAGTACAGGACCAGAGGTAAGTAAAATGTTTAGATTTTTGTAATTTGGTTATAGGGTTATTTGCAGTGATTTTAGTTTCTGTAATACTAATGATTTTGAGATTGTTAGAAAGACAGAAGTCTTTTTAGATTTGTTGTTTTAGGTCTTCATTATAGCCTTGTATATTATGTATACAAATTGATAGTTCAAGTAGTTTGGGGTTTGTTTGTATTAAATAATTAGAAGAAGGTAAATATGAACTATGATATTCTGGAGGTTCTGGTCTTTGGGATAGGTGAGATATAGAGAAGAACTGATAGTTTGAAGGTGCTAGTATAGAAAAGACTGGTGTTGATATATTTGATTTTAGTTGAATATTTGGATAGTACCAAATGGCTTGAACTGGTAAGTTGAAGTAATTAGATAAGGGTTTTGATTTAAATAGAAGGTAGACATAAGCTTTGCTATGATCATTTTTAATAGAAATAGTTAATGTATAGCCATATAAGTTATTGAGTGATTAACCAAAGCTGTAAATATGTTATAAAAAAGTAATAATAATTTAAGAATAAAAAAGTAGTAGTATGTGATTATAAAATAAAAATTTGTTATAGCAGGTATTAAATTGGATGTTATTGTAATATTGATTAGCTATGATAGTTTTATCATAACCATCTAAAATAGTTTCTAATACTTGAGAATAAATGTTGTTTAATTTATTATCCTTTATAATTAAGTTAGTATCTAATGTATTATTGTTTATTAGAAAGAATTTAAAAGGTATAGGTATTGATAAATAATAGGTATAAGCTAATAAATATAGAAAGAAGTAATCAGGTAAGGGTTAAGACATGTATAGTAGGTGTATATAGCATTTATTATAATCAAGTTTGATTGCTAATCTTAGTATATAGTTGAAATTATTATATTATATAAAGTTATATTGATGGATGTGTTTTAAAAATAGATTGAATATTTGTAGATATGGAAGTAGGAATAGATTTAGATGTGCTAGCCATTGGTTATAGCATGAGTCTGGATCATATAATGTTTTGTGAATTGGTTCTTGCAGTGCTTCCTTGATGTTTGATGATAAAATAGGATTTAAGAAAGTAGAAGATTCTTCTGTAGATTCACTTATCATATGCTCAGCTTTTACAGTTATAAAGAATACCATAGTCTGTTCTGTACATTAAGTCTGGCTGTCATTAACTTGGTTCTTCATATATCCAACATGATGTTATATTTATATGTTTTTGTATATTTATTTTTTGTAACCTTTACTATATATTTTAATTATTGTTACTAAACTATCAGAAAGGCTATAGATCATCTTATTATATTTATTTTTTTATTTTTTAATTTAATAGCAGCCCATCTGACTATTATTTGCAGTAACCCATTCTTCTTCTAAATTAGTTAACTTTAGTAGTTTCTTGCTTTTCTTATTATTAGTTTAGTATATACAGTCATATATACTTTCTAGTATTCTGTTGATATAGCTAGATTTATTAAGATCTAAATTATTAATTTGCAGTTTATTATATATCTTTTTTAGATATACTTCTATAGTGGTTTAATTTGTGACTTGATTTTATATAATTTTTGCAGGCTTTTCTGTAGATGTACTACTTACTACATATTAATATACTACCAGCTTGGTGTTGCAAAAAGGTCTAGAACCTTAACTTATTATATATAAAGATAGTGTTTATTATCTAAGTTATGATGTATAACTGCTTTAAAGAATATTTATCAAGTACTTTAGAGATACCTGTTTAAGATGTTCTAATTTTGATTAGATTAATTTTTTGCTACAGATCTTCTTTGTATATACTATATCACTCACTATTCTAGTTTGGTTATTTGATATTACTTTTCTAATTAAGTATTTTATAAGTTGGATACAGAGATGTTGGTGCTGCTTTATTTTCTGAAGACTTACTTGTGTAATACTATTGTAGCAAATCTTTTGTAATATTACTGTTATATTTAATAACTTCACTTTGCAAAGTCTGTCTTTTTCTAAAAATTTCTAATCTATTTTTGTATTTTATTTTAAAATTTTTTATAGGCTTTGTATTCAATTTGGCTTCTTATAAGTTATAAAATTAATATTCTAAAATTTTGTCTTCAGCCTAACTTGAACTGTTAACCTAGTCTGTAATAAATTAGCAGCTTTATTATTAAGTTATAAGGCCCAATCTCCTAATAGACATATGTTAAATATGATAAATATAATATTTATTACTAATAAACTTATTAAAAACCCTATATACAAGATATAAACTAAAATTTTAACAGTTACAACAGAGATGTTATATTACAATGTCCAATTTTTTTTAAACATATTTCTAATTTCAATTAAACATATGTTTAAAAAAAATGAAACTAATTGGATATTATAATATGATATCTCTAGTTAACAAACTTAAATAAATACAAAAACCAACTAATTTAAACAATAAACTTAGCTTTTTAATGTTAAAGAATCTGTATCTATTTAAATTAAATAGTTAGAATAAAAAGCTATTTAAATCTAATGTAATAAAATAGTTTTATATAAAAAAAATTTTAGTTATCTTTACTACAATATAATTTAATATAGTTTAATATATGGTAAAAATATTTTGTTTTCTAAATAAAATTCTTTGGGATTCTGATTATTTTCTGATTGTTTTATACAATATACCCTGTCAAAACCGATCCTGTTAAAACCGATAACCTGTTATATCTGATAAAAAATCGATCCACCATGCTTGTTCCATAAGTCAAACCCGATAACCTGCTATTTCTGATAACCGATATCCAAATGACAAGATATCAGGTTTACAGAATAGGAAATCACATGAGTTTCGTGTAACGGTAATGTGCAAGAAGGTTTCATTTTTGATATGATCATAGAAATTTACTTATTAATGCATCAAAAACAACACCTTTACAAAGAAGGTTACTGATTATCAAATACCGATACTGATAACTGGATAATACACTTCAAATACAAGAAGTAAAAAACTTTAAAGTCTATTCGAATGTTATGCTTGTAATTTTTAAAATTTATTTTATTAATAACAGTATAAATTATTTTTAATTTAGATGGCTTCTTATAAAAAAAAAGCCACAGATCGGTTTTATAGTTGTGGAGCAAGACCACAAGCAAGATCCCAAGCGTTTCACATTTCAAACTTCCTTTCGCAGTCTATTCCATATCCTATATGTTTGTTAAATTAGTAACAAGAGTGACCATTAAAATACATAGATGATTCTGATATAGTTACACATGATTACCAACCAATCATGTCTCGAATTTTAGTAAATCAACAAAGAATATGTTATAAGGCAAAGCGAAATCATTAATTTAAATTTACCCTTGTTTTATAGAAAGTTAAGCTACTAGAGCTTTTAAAAGAAGTAGTGTATAACATATAAAAAAAATTATATATCAATTGTGTAACTATGTCGGAATAATCTACAAATTTGAACGGTCGCTCCTGTTTAAAATTTATTAGTTTTGCTTTCATCTTATGAATTAACCATTTCTCATGACTGTTAATGTAGGAAATAAAATAAGAATGGCCAATTTATTCTCAATAGCTATGATCACGCACCTTGAAAAAGAATTGATCAAGTTTACATTGGACCTGCTTTTCATTCTTTTTCCTTTGAACTTCCTCACGAATGCGGGTTTGTATCTTGCGCAAAGATTTCATTGTTATTCCATTATCATCAACCATTTCAACTACAATTTTCAGGGCTTCATGCAAGATGGCTAATTTTTCTTTTGGGGACAGAGATGGTTCTACAACTTCTTCCTCTTCCCCTTGTTCTACTTCAATTGCACCTTGGACAAAGTCTTCGTCTGTAAATTGTTGATGCACATCCTCTTCACCTTCAAGATTTAGCCAATTTTTGACAGACATTGGAGTACAAACATGTAGTGCAACCATTTGGCGCTGAATATCATCAATTAACTTTTCATTTAAGTTTTCTTCATCAACATTTTCTTCTACTAAATTTTCTTCCATACTTCCATTTCCACTTTCAGAGATGATAGGCATTCCGAATTCATCACGTGGTGATATAATTTTTGTATGGGCCTAGCAATTTTTAATGATCTCAACAGTTATTTCATTCCAGGCAATTTTCGCCCATCTCATTCCTTGCAACTGGTCAACTTTATAAATATCATTTTCTCCAGCTTCATCGCGATCTATTGCATGTTGAAGTTGTAGATGGTGATAATGAAGTTTGAAGAATGTGATAATCCTGGCATCCATGGGCTGGATTTTTGAAGTTGTGTTTTTTGGCAGGAAAAGTATTTCTACATTGGTCAAGGAAAGTGTACCGATAGCATGTGAAGTGGCATTGTCAAGAATTAGAAGAATATGGCGATTTGATTCATTCATTTGCATATCTAACTTTTTTACCCATTCCTGAAAAAATATAGCTGTCATCCACGCTTTTTTATTATTACAATAGTAAAATCCAAGCTCTTTTCTGGATTTTTTTTTAAAGCACCTTGGTTTTTTCACGCATCCAATAAAAAAAAGAGGAAGCTTATATGTACCATCAGCATTGGCTGTAAGTGCAATTGTGATTCTTACCTTGTCTTTTTTTAATCCTTCAATTTGATGGGACGCGATTGTACGATCTGGAGCCATGGAATAAAACAAACCTGTCTCATCCATGTTGTAAATATTACACAGAGAATAACGATCAGTAGTACGAATAATATGTGGAAGACTCAAGTTAATAGCGACGATATCAGCAGAACTACTTTCACCAAACAATCTAATTTTATAGAAATTATGCCTTTTCTGGAAAGAATATAACCAGCCATTTGAAAACTCTAGTTGGTCGTTCTCAGGAATATTTAATAACACTGCAAATTTCTTACCCTTAGCCTTAATTATGTCACCACTTAGGCATACCCCCCGATGCTCACACTGTAAAATCCAATTTGCCAATGCATTATCTAATTCAGGAAACATAATAACACAGTGTTTTTTAATTGAGAGATCACTTAAAGACATTTTACTAAAATCATCTTTTTTTCTCAGAATATCTGAGATTGTACTTTGTCCCGGAGCTTTAATAAGGTTAATTCTTTTTTGGCCCACTCAGCAAGTTCTTTTTGAGTGAGTGATGGATTTATTTGGTGATGTTCGCATATCGCCTTGCGTTGTTCATTGTGCAAATTTCCAGCTGAAGGATTTTTAGTTTTCATTATTTTTTACAGATATTGAAGTCCTAAAATCAGAAAATTCCCACTCACGATGTACGATTTAAGTGGGTTCAAAATTAAATGAAGAAAACCTTTATTTAAAGGTGAGTTTTTTTTAGTTTTTTTTTGTTTTTTTTTTTACATTTTACATATATGGCTTTTTAATACTTTTTAGACACTTATTTACAATATTAATGGCTTTATCATATCTAATATAAAATGCATTCTTATCACCAAGCATTTTTACTAAAAATTATTAGGAATTTTATTCATCATCACGGTTTGGGCATTAGTTGCTCAATTTTATATGGCAAAGCTACGGCTTGAAACTAATTAGGTTCATCCAGAACCATGACTGAATGACAGCAAGATTGTTAGCATGGTAAGTTAGCATGATAACTTACGGTATCTTGTTGGTAACTTATAGATTACCATGGTTTTACATCTATGACCATGGCTTAGAGCTAAGACTCAACTTGATCCTAACTGGTTTCAAGGCGTCGGCTGGACCATTAACGACATGACCAGGATGGCCATCATTTTACGGATCATGTGTGTTGCTGCAACTATTGTTGCAAATGAATCAGTATTAGATCTATAGTGCTATTACTAGAAAAATTTTGACTCTGCATTGTGTATTGTGCATTATTCTAATATTGAATATTGGTGACGCCATCACATAACCTGTAAAATCGATGGCTGCCCTGGTCGTGTCACCATATACAGTTTTATTTTCATTTGATTTTTTTATTTTTTCTCAAAGTGCGACAAAATGGTAGGATCAACATATTATGTGTATGGGCTCATAGGCAGAAGTTCGTTTGATTGACTAATAAATTCAATTTATTTTTACATTATTTATACAGTTTAGAGTACTTTTTAAAAAAACAAAAACCA
>CAJVQA010011824.1:0-10481 GCA_910591915.1 Cetraspora pellucida
TTGGAGTTGAAAAGGATGAACATAAGGCATTCATTTATTATCAAAAATCTGCAGAGATGGGGAACGCTAGTGGAATATTTGCACTTGGTAATTGTTATCGAGATGGAATTGGAGTTGAAAAGGATGAACATAAGGCATTCATTTATTGTCAAAAATCTGCAGAGATGGAGAACGCTAGTGGAATATTTGCACTTGGTAATTGTTATGACTATGGAATTGGAGTTGAAAAGGATGAAAATAAGGCATTCATTTATTATCAAAAATCTGCAGAGATGGGGAATGTTAGTGGAATATGCGAAGTCGGAAATTGTTATCTTTATGGAAACGGAGTTGAAAAGAATGAACAAGAAGCATTTATTTATTACGAAAAATCCGCAAATATGGGAGATTTAACTGGAATTTCTCAAGTTGCATATTGTTATAGAAACGGAATTGGAGTAATAAGAAATGTGCAAAAATCTAATGAGTGGTATCAAAAGTAATATCCTAGTTCAAAGTAATCATTTTTTTAATTGCTATTGAATCGTATTTATAACGCTTTATTTTGATTTATGAACAATAGAGAAAAATTCCAGTTATCAGAGTTACCAGGTAGTTTATTATTCAATTTTATTTTTTACTTGTTATACATTATTAAAATCTAACTATTGAATTTTAGTGACAAATGACTGGATAAATAAAATTCCCGATATTGATAATAGTTTAAAAAATATATTGATTAATAATAAACATTCGCTATTATGGATTCCTTATAATGAATTTGAAATTCTTACGGAGATAGGAAAAGGCGGATTTGCAACAGTATATGGAGCTAAGTGGAATGATCAAATTCAAAGAACAGTAAGAAGTGTTGCGCTTAAATTATTACATGGATCGAACAAATATCAGGAAGTGTTGCGCTTAAATTATTACATGGATCGAACAAATATCAGGAAGAGTTTATAAAAGAGGTAACATTTTTTTAATCCATTACAGATATATTTTATTCTTTAATTTACATTCTTTTAAATATTAAGTTAAAAGCATATTGTGATATTGGTGATAAAAATCCTTCGTTTTTCAAGTGTCTTGGAATATCAAGAAATGACACTTCTAAAGACTATATTCTTGTTTTGGAATTTGCGATTGGATCCTTACGTGAAAATCTTTACAAAATAGCACAAATGAAGTGGAGAGATAAATTAAATTTATTACTTTGTATTGCATCAGATCTTCAAATAATTCACTCTCATGGGCTTATTCATCGAGATTTGCATAGTGGTAATATTTTGCAAGATAATCTATATAGTGCATATATTGCTGATTTAGGGCTTTCGATATAATCTAGCATAGCATCTAAGATGGAATCAGGAGAAATTTACCATATATTGCACCCGAAATTTTTGATAAAAAGCCATATACTACAGCATCTGATATCTACTCATTTGGCATAATTATGTGGGAAATTTTATATGGAAAAATGGTTTATTACGATCGAGAATTTAATAACCAACTTCAAATAGAGATATGCTGTAAAAACTTGAGACCAACTATCGTTAAGGATACACCACAATGCTATATAAATTTAATGAAAAAATGTTGGGAAAAATGTCCAAAAGACCGTCCAACCGCTGAAAAAATATATGATACTTTTACAAAATGGAAAGATGACGAAAAAATATTATTGGAATTTTCTGAATCAGAAAAAGGATTTAAAGATGATTTGAATATACATGATCAAACATATGTTGAATCAAATTATAGAAGTATATCTTATTACTCTACAGATCATATTCTCAAGATTGTCGAAGCATAATATTGAGTCCTGATTATCCAAATATCTAAACTTGTAAGTAAAACCGAATTCTACACACAAAACATATAAATATTATTTAACACTAAAATTTCATGAATGTCTATTGTCGAAACTTAGATGTAAAATTTTTATTGATCAGAAGACTCTAACTATATCAACTTCTACTAATTTTATATAGCCAAGATTTTCCTTTTAATTATAATGAAAATTTATTTTGAGAGTTTACTAGCGTAATTTGGTTTAATGAACTTTTTTTAACGTGAATTTAACGTGAATTTCTTAATTCTACATAAAAATACAGCCTGAACTTAATTTGTAATCACGTGAATGAAAGTTACATCACTGGGTTTTAATTTAAATACAGCTTAATTTATTACTGTATTATTAATGTTAAATTAAATTTGATAGTGTAATAATTGAGAAATTTAATAGATGTGTAATAGATTGACAACAATAGATTCCATCATATCGTCACGATAAATTGGCAAGATAAAAAATGTTTATTTAAATCAACCTAGGTGGTTTTCTAAATCTCAGTAATTCCATTCCAACGTACAACATGCAATACATCAAAACAAAATTATATAAATTTATTTACTTTAAATTCTAGACCTTTGTTTAAATTCTGTTACAATAATAATAAATTTAAAATATATATGTATATTGATATTAATCAAACAGTTACGTATAAACCAGATTGGAATTCTGTAGCAATACGTATGTAAAAACCGATTAATGAATAGAATAGAATAAGTCAATAACCCTTTAATCAAAGTTACACTTCAGATTACCAAGAATATTTTTACATAGATTTATGTAAAATTTTTATGTAATGCAGAATTGTTACTTAAACGTATAAAACCTTTCTAAACCCAATATATATTTACATAAATCTATATATATTTCTATATAGAATTATGTAAAATTGCAAAGAAGTTGTAATTTAAATATTAACTTAGGATTATATGTAAAGTTTAAATTAGGGGTTTAAGTCTATATTGGGGACATAACATTTTTATATGTAATATATATATAACTTTATAGAATTATAAAAATTGTACTTTGTGGTTCATATCAGATCTAGGATGATTGAACCACTGAGTTCGTGGGCATGTCCTTATCATGCGATCTATTAAAGCTTCGCATAATGAAAATTATTTGATTTGATTGCATGTAAATATGTACAAGGTTGGTGGCGCAGATCTCCTGAACTACGATTCAAAACAAACGTTCGTTCTGCCAAAAATTGCTTATCGATCAAAAATCAGCATAAGAAACCACTTTTTGTGCTTTAACAAAAGGTTTTCGTTGAATAATTTTGCTATATTAACTATTCCCCTCTAGATCCTAACCCTTAACCTTAACCTTACCGAATTAAGAATTTAGTCTTCGCCGTCACATTTACGATTGATATAAATCATAAATTACGTTAATGCTAACCAATTGTAATCTTTAGGAAAACGTTCCCAAAAATTTCTTGTACTCCCAACCTATCCAAAATAAGATCAGGTGTAACATCAACACTACTGTTATAGTACTGTAGTAGCGAATTTTTTTAGGTTAGTCCTATACCAAGAACGAACTACTAGATTAATTACATACATACATACGTATTATCCCTATCGATCAAAATTTTAACCAAACCGGCACCTTATATTAAACCTACAGCATTAATAGACTTTCTAGTTATCGGAATCACTAAACTGGGTGTTGCACATTAATACATACATTCACATGTATTACGGGTTCACAAATATGCTTAATTTAGTTAACTTATTAAAAATGTCAAAAACATGAAAAATTTAGGTTTCCATTCTTGTATTTCTCAAATTTAAAAACTATATATAATATTTTAAACGGTAATGGTCAAAGTAGCAATTTTAGGTTGTGGTAATATAGGATTCTTCTTAGCTGCCAAAATCCTTCATCATTATCATCCAGTTTCAAATAAAAAAACAAATGTGAATGAAAAGGTTGAATTATTATTAGTTGGTAGACAAAGGTTACTCGATGACTTAAATGTATCGGAAAGAATATTATTAACAACTTTAGATGGATCAAAAATTGTGATTCCAAAAGATCATGTCAATTACGTTACTGATGCAAAAAAGTTAATCGAATTTCAACCTGATTATGTGCTTGTAACGTTGAAAGTAACTCAGACTATTGAGGCTATGAAAGAAATCGCTGAATTAGATGGCAAAATTAAAGTATGTATTATTTTTTATTAATAATTAAAATTTTCATAATATTATTAATAATTAAAATTTTACTAATATTATTAATAATTCAATCTTCAATGACAATTATTTGTAGATAGTATCAATTCAAAATGGTGTTCGAAATTATGACTTAATCCAAAAAAACTTTCCCAACTCCCAAGTAATAGGTGGAATGATAGTTCAAAACATAAATTATACCTCTCATTGTAACTTCACTCAAAGTTCCGATGGTGTTATTTTCATTCAATCAACTCCCTCTACGCATTCGCTTAGTTCCATCTTATCTAACTCTGGTGTCAATCTTATAATCACCTCCAACATAAAAAGCGTTCAATATGGTAAACTATTACTAAACTTAGGAAATGCTATAACTGCATTAAGCGGTTCTGCTGAACTGGTTCTTAAATCTGAAACTTATCGTCGTATACTTGCCATGTGTCAATGGGAGGCTATGGAAATGCTTGATTACTCGGAAATTCCATTTACTTCTTTTAATCGCTTGATGCCCATAAGGTTCATGCCTTATGTTTTATACGCTCCAGATTTATTGGCTGATTTTTTCATTACCAAAGTTCTCAAAATGGATGTTAAAACTATGACTCCTTCGATGCTTCAGGACTTTAGATCAGGTAGAAAAACTGAAATTGTTGAATTACAAGGTGAAATTGTTAGATTAGGTGAAATTATTAGGAATGATATAAATGATTCCGCAATTATCATGGATGGTGTTAAAGCTGGTGGTTGTGATCATTCTCTAACTCCATATAATGATGGTATTTTAGAGTTGGTAGAGTTGGTAGAAGAATGGATGGATGTGCATAAAGAAGGTTGGAAAGTCTGTATTGCGGCAGATGAGGTCTTAGCATTTATTGAACACGGCATTGTGCCTCAAGCATTGCAATTTTAAATATTAATATTATATAATATTTTGTATTTGCATCTATTAAAACTTCTTGTTGGGTAATCATTATGAAATTTCGATAGATATCCAGATAGAATCGTTGTTAGCATAGCAGATCTGAATTTTGTTTACCAAGATTTTGAACAATCCTTTAATAACTAATACATATTTTAATAGCTATAATTATTTTTTTTAGAATGGATATACAAACACAAGTCCCTATTAGTTTAATATCAAATAAGATGATATAAATCTTAAGCTAATATATAGGTTGATAGGTTATAATTTTGGAACAATTTGGTACATGACAGCCAATATTAACCTATTTGATAATAAATTGATAATATTAATATATATATAGGTTTAGCATTAATTAAAAACATTATTTTGTATTTTTTTTGCTAAATAGTAAATATTGAAAAATAAAAAATACCTTAAGATTCTGTGATTGAATTTTAATAATTTCAGGATTATTAGATTTCTCTTGTTGAAACGATTTGAATGATTATATAATTAATATTTATCAGAAATGTTACTCATATTAATAATGTAAATTATTGTTATTTTATAAAGTTTAGTTTATGTATTATGTGGTTTCTTTCTCTTTGTTTTTTCCTTTTTTTTACTTAGTGACCTTTTTTATATGGATTAAAACAATCTTTAAGTTAAAATATATTATCAAAAAAGAAAATATTAAAATTTCGAATCAGCTCAAACATAGAATGAATATGATATACTGTGATATAGTATTAACATGAATAACATGATCAATAGTAACCACCGAATAATTGTAAGATATCATGTTTTGAAGCATGAATAATAATTTTATGTTACAATACATTATCAATTATATATATAATTAAAGTAAATTATATATTTTAAATTATAGATGTTTTTATAATTATATATGCTTCGATTTAAAGGCAAAAATGAATTGGCGTCGTCATAGAGACCTTTATATGATTAATCGATTGTATTTAAGATTGATTATATAAATAAATTACGATTTTGGTTTCTTTTGGTTTTTATTATTTGTTACTTATTGGGCATGTATTTATTATTTTTTTGATCTTTTTTCCTAAAAACTAATATTTTTTCTTTCTATTTGTTTTTTTTCTGATACTTTTATTTTTTTATTTTTATTATTTTATTCTTTTATTTTTATTTTATTTTTTTATCTTTTATTTTTTTTATTATTTGTTTTCATTTTTTCATTTTTTGTTGCTTTTTATTAAAATATTTATTATATAATATTTAAATGAACCTGGTACAATATTCAGTTAAATTTAAAAAGACAGTTTTTATTTGATATTTAATATGAATAAATATATATGATTGTTATACAATTATAATATATCAAAATTTTATCTAAAGATCTTTAACATATTAAAATTTTAAAATTTTAAAATGAATTATTATAAATTGCACCACTAGTTAGCATTAACCATTTCTATTAAATATTAATTTTTTTTTATAAAAAAGTGGTTCTTTATTAAAAGTTAGGGTTAGAATAGTTACGTAAAAATTAGGGTAAGGGTCAGATATAATGAGCCGAATTAGTACTACACGATTTTACTTAGTATATCCGACCCTCATTTCCTAGTGTAATATAGTACCCCCTGGTTATTTATAACCAATGGTGCAAGTTAAAATAACCTTATTAGATCTATATATTGTGCTTCAAATCGGGGTTTGCCTTGGGTGATAACTGAGGCACCTTAGGTGTTGATTGTTTGGCAGTAATTAACTAATTGACATTAATTGGCCTAAACTATAACCTAATTCTTACCCTAACTCTAATTCTAATTCGATCTGAGGCACATGTATATCATTAAATTAAAATGTTAAAATATGTATTCATAAAATTAACGCTAATAAAATTTAATATTAAAAATACCTAACAAGGCAATAAGTAATGAATTAGAGCAAACAAAATTCCAATAGAGTACAAAAATATCAATAATGATAATATCAATTCCAACAAATCGTATTTTGTTTCTTCCATCTAGGTTTTCTTATATTAGCCATTCGTCTATCGGCTTAAAATTTGATTCAATAATTTTTAGCCATTTCTTTTTTGTTGCAGAAGCCTAGACAGCTTGGAGGTAAAGGCGTTTGCCAATATACATAATGTATTATAAATTATTTAAATAACACTTGTACGTATGTACGTCTTCACCTAGGTAAGATTTTGACAAAAAACTCATTGCTGATAGAATTTTTCTCGTTGTCTATCTCACTAGTGATCATTTTCTCATATCGTCCTTTTAATAATACTTGGACATTTCGCTTAATAATGTATTATCAACAATTAGAACGATAAGCAATAAGTAAAAACTACGTTATTAAAACTGATAAATAAATATGTCGTACGTCGAAATGGAATTACCGTAGATTTAGAAAGACCTAGGTTTATTCCGAATAAACATAAGTTGTAAAAGAATTCTAAAATCTGCTGGAGTTTTTAAAGAATTCCAATTCAACTTACAACAAAATAAGTATATTCCAAATTATTTCATCGAGCACGTTATTTGGAATTTAAGTCGCATAACATTGTGCATGTAAATTAATTAAGTTTAAAAGCATTACATCTATGAAAAGTGAGATGACAACTACTCCCACAGGGTCCTTTCAATTTTTTACATTTACAATGAGTTCTATCACACGCATTTTTGCAATTGCATTTAATGCTACCTACCTGTGAAGAGGAGTGCATAATAAAACGCTTCTAAGAATGCTTATGAGCGTTGAAGGAATACTATTCAATTCTGGAAACTTGTCGAGACTCAATGAACGCAAGTAGATTTGAATCAGATTTAATAAGTTCGATCTTTAGTATCTTCGATTATTATATTTGCTGGATCTTGTAAAATCTTAATACAAAAATAAAATCAAGGTTCTCACGTGTTATAAAAGCTATTCGCCGACTTGTGACTAAAATATTTGGAAAGAAATTCTTCGAATGTATTACGAGGTAAAAAATGATTCAGTCATCATGTAAAGAATTTTGCAAAGAATGAATAAGAAAAAAGCAAAATAAAAGACTTGTATTTTATCATGACAATATAATGTAATAAATCCTATTAAATTCATCGATTATAGTATTAAATTTAGAATCGGCTTAAATTGCTTTTAAATTTCGTACCGACTTGGGCTACATTTGGAATTCCGTCCAACCTAAATGGATTCTAAATATACAATATGTCCGTTCCGATGTACGACAAATACATTAAGCTGCATTTAAATTTAAACCTAGTGACGTAACTTTTATCTAGGGGAATATACTAGGTTCGTGCAAAAAGTTCATGTGGTTGCAAATGAAGTTCAAAATATATTTTTATGCAATATTAAGAAGTTCACGTTAAAAGAGTTCTTTGAAACAAATTATACTAGTAAAATCAAGAAATAAATTTTAAATTATAATTGAAAGGTAAACCGCGATTATATAAAAATAGTATAAGTTGACATAGTTTCCTGTAGGTTTGAATGCAACCAGCTTCTTATCAAAATCAAAAAAACTGAAGTCCTCTCTGATCAATAAAGATTTTATATCTAGTTTCCGATAATAGACATTCATAAAATTTTAGTGTTAAGTATATTTATATGTTTGTGTGGAGAATTCGGTTTTACTTAATGTAACTTACAAATATAGATATCTGGATCATCAGGACTCAATATTATGCTTCGACAATCTTGAGAATATGATCTGTAGAGTAATAAGATCTACTTCTATAATTTGATTCAATGTATGTTGGATCATGTATATTCAAATCATCTTTTAATCCTTTTTCTGATTCAGATAATTCCAATAATATTTTTTCGTCATCTTTCCATTTCGTAAAAGTGTCATAAATTTTTTCGGCTGTTGGACGGTCTTCTGGACATTTTTTCCAACTTTTTTTCATTAAATTTATATAGCACTGTGGTATATCCTTAATGATAGTTGGTCTCAAGTTCTCACAGCATATCTCTATTTGAAGTTGGTGATTAAATTCTCGATCGCAATATACTGATTTACCATATAAAATTTCCCACATAATTATGGCAAATGAGTAGATATCAGATGCTGTAGTATACGGCTTTTTATCAAAAATTTCGGGTGCAATATATGGTAAAATTCCATAAATTTCTTCTGATTCCATCTCAGATGCTATATTGGATTGTATTGAAAGTCCTAAATCAGCAATATATGCACTATATAAATTATCTTGCAAGATATTACCACTATGCAAATCTCGGTGAATAAGTCCATGAGAATGAATTATTTGAAGATCCGATGCAATACAAAGTAATAAATTTATTTTATCTCTCCACTTAAGTTGTGCTATTTCGTGAAGATTAGTACGTAAGGATCTCATCGGTGCATATTGCAAAATAAGAATATAATCTTTAGAAGAATCATCTCTTGATATTCCAAAGCATTTAATAAATGATGGATTTTTATAACCAATATCACAATATGCTTTTAACTAATGTTTGAAAAAAATTAATTAATATATATTTATATATATATAGGAATAAAAAAAATCCTACCTCTTTTATAAACTCTTCCTGATATTTGTTTGATCCATGTAATAGTTTAAGCGCAACTTTAGTTTCTATTCTTCGATTTTGGTCATTCCACTTAGCTACGTATACTGTTGCAAATCCGCCTTTTCCTATCTCCATAGAAATTTTAAATTCATTATAAGGAATCCATAATAGCGAATGGTTATTATTAATCAACATATTTTTTAAACTATCATCAATATCGGGAATTTTATATATCCAGTCACTTGTCACTAAAATTCAATAGTTAGATTTTAATAATATATAGCAAGTAAAAAATAAAATTGAATAATAAACTACCTGATAACTCCGATAACTGAAAATTTTCTCTATTGTATCATAAATCAAAATAAAGCATTATAAATAGGATTTAATAGCAATTAAAAAATTATTACTTTAAACTATGATATTACTTTTGATACCATTCATTAGATTTTTGTACATTTCTTATTACTCCAATTCCGTTTCTATAACAATATGCAACCTGAGAAATTCCAGATAATGCTCCAATATTTGCGGATTTTTCGTAATAAATAAATGCCTTTTTTTCATCGATATTAACTCCTTTTCCATAAAGATAACAATTTCCGACTTCGCATATTCCACTAACATTCCCCATCTCTGCAGATTTTTGATAATAAATAAATGCCTTATGTTCATCCTTTTCAACCCCAATTCCATTAAGATAACAATATCCAACATTATATGTTCCACTAGCATTTCCCATCTCTGCAGATTTTTGATAATAAATGAATGCCTTATGTTCATCCTTTTCAACTCCATTTCCATCAAAATAACAGTTACCAAGTGCAAATATTCCAGTAGCATCCTTCATATCTGCAGATTTTTGATAATAATTGAATGCCTTATGTTCATCCTTTTCAACTCCAATTCCTTCATCATAACAATAACCAACATTATATGTTCCTCTAGCGTTCCCCATCTCTGCAGATTTTTGATAATAAATAAATGCCTTATGTTCATCCTTTTCAACTCCAATTCCATTTCGATAACA
>CAJVQA010011825.1:0-10481 GCA_910591915.1 Cetraspora pellucida
AGGTTACAGGTATCTTATCCCAACCAATTGCGAGAGACAGTTAACCATAACACAGGGAGGATTTTCAAATTTTCTGTCAACACTGGGATTTGAACTCTGGACCTGCCACTTGGAAGTTGACAACCTGACCACTTCACTAGGTAATTTTAGGATGTTTTAAGATATTACAATACAAATAGTTGTTAAATTATTAAAATAAAAATGTTTTTACAAATTTGCTATTATTTTAAAATTTGTGTAATACTTCAAAATATTTTAAAAAATTTTAAATATAGTTTATTCTATTTAAGAAATATAAGATAATTTTGATGTTTATTTTTTTAAATGTTTGAAAATTTGTGCAATTTTGTAAATATTTTTAAAATAATTATGTTTTTTTCAAATTTTTAATTAATTTGAGAATTTTTAATCTTTTTTATAATAAAAAGAAGCCTTGCGAAAATCCTTGAAAATCAAGAAGAAATTTTGTATTATATTAAGCAACTTTTCTTTTAGGTTCAACAAGTAAATAGTCATATTAGAAAATTAGAGAAAAGGTTGAATGATAAATTTGATACAATGAATGAAAAGACTTTTCATGAAGTAATTAATTAATAATTATTTTAACCTTAGTTTATAATTTATTTTAATAAATTTTTTATTATAACAAATTATAAAGAAGGCTTCTAAAAATTTAATAGAAAGAGTAATATACTCTAAAGAAGAAGAATTTAAGTCAGCTGTAGAGTATTATCTAAAGACAAATTATGCTGAATTTATTTTAAAAAAGTCAAGAAAACAGTAGAATACTTACTATGAAAAGAATTTTCACAAATCAGTAAAAAATTTTTCAAAATTTTATTAAACAAGTATTGTCAAAAAAAAAAAACTTTGAACATTATTATAATTTTTGGTTAAAGGTATCTTAACAACTATTTTATAATTATTTGTTAAGAAATTTTAATCAAAATATTTTAATAATATTTAAAGTTATTCTTTTTTTTTGATAATACTCAAAAATTTTATTTATATTATTATATTTAGAATTATTCAAAATATTGCAAATTAATTTTAAATTTTCGAATTTTTTAAATTATTTTAAATTATTTCACAATACTTCAAATAGTTTCAAAATTCAATGTTTACTAAATTTTTATAGCTTTTGAAGAAATTTAGACTATTGTGAAGTATTTTAACTACTAAGATTAAGAATGCTATATTTGCTATATTTGGGAATCTCTTATCTCCTATTAATAATAAAGCAAAATCTGTGATTGTTCTTGAATAAAAATAATCTGAAGAAACCAAATCTTGTTATAAATAATTTTTTAAGAATTTTTCTGAAAGCTTAGAAGATACTTATATGTTACTTATATTAAACAAGATTTGGCCTTCTGGTAATGCAACTTATGAAAAAGTTGCATATACTATAGCTGTTTGCCAAACTATGCTTGATCCTAAGCAAGATAGTTTGATGATTTCAGAAAGCATTATAAAACACAAACTTTCAAGAAATTTGATATATATTTATTATATCATTATAAAATTTTTTATTTATATAACTAAAATATTTTTTATATATTAGAGAAAGTTAGATAATAATGAAATAATTTCTATATTAGACATAGAGGATAATACATTAAGTTTTAAAGAAAGCAAAACTTCAGAAGACTCTAAAAAAGTATAATTTTATTTTTTATATTTAAAATTAATTTAAAACATTTTAAATATTTATGCATATTTGTGCATAATTTTAAATATTATTATAATTTGTGAATGTTATATTTTATAATTTTCAAGTTTAACAAATAAATAACAAAATATTTTAATTATTTGTGTTTTATTTATTAGTTTTTTAAATATATTGAAATTATTTTTATTTATTATTAATATTAATTTAATATTTTTTCTATTTTATCTTATTAAATATATCTAGAATATCCAGGCTAGCTGCAATAAATGAAAAAATATTTTACAAAAATTCAAAATAGTTTGTATTATTTTAAAATACTTTATATATTTTTAATATTAATTACAATTAACAAATTTTATTAGGCAAATAAAAGGCTAAGAGAAGATATAATTATTAAATTATGACTTATATATAGTTATAATCTGCAGTATTTTAAGAATATTTTATAATTCTTTTAATTTTTAAATAATTTTATATATTTTGTTATTTTTGAATATCTTCATAATTTTTTATTTCTTTCTAAAATTATTCGCTAATAATTTTAATAATTAATTTAGATTTATCTGATAAAAATTAAGATACTGAGAAAGAATTGTAAAACTTTTTTTTTTATTTTTTTTTAAATGATCTTTCTTTTTTTAGCTAAATTTGAGTGAATCATATATAGGAATTTAATATTTAAATAAAACTTTTTTGTTTTTTTATTTTATTTACTAATATATCTTTTTAAGTTTTACAGATTTTTCAAAACATTTTGAATATCTTCAAAAATTTTTTACCATTTTATAAATTTTTATATAGATATTTCTTCATTTTTTTATCTTTATTTATTTTTTATTTTATTTGATATATAAATCAATTAAATAAAGTTGATACAGATTAAAAATAATTAAATTTTCTTAGTTAATAATCAAATAAATAATTATATTAAATATATTAATATATATAAATAGCAATATTTTAAATAAAATAAAATAAATTTATTAATAAAATTATTTTATAACTTTTAAAACATTTTAAATATTTTGAAAATCTTTCAAATCTTTTAAAATATTTCAAAATATTTTTGATATTTTCAAAATATTTCAAATTATTATTATTATTATTTTTTTTTTAACCTTAAGCAGTTATGTTAGTACTTTATTAAGGTTCTTAAAACTATATACTGTACATTTATAATTATATAGAATTTTCTAATACCTAAGTCTAGCATCACTTAGCTACTCTATTGGTACCTAAGTGCAACCTGCTGCACTATTCCAGTTAGAGATAGACTGCTTGTCTAACTACTTAAAACTGTATTAGAAGGGTCCTCTCTCTTCTGTGACAAGCATATCAATTGTCTTCCAAGCTTCCTTCTGTATTCGATTTATTTTTTCTATCTTCTTTTTCTTTTCTTCTTTTTTTGTCATCTTATTTTTCTTTATTCTTTTTTCTGTCTTTCTTTTAATTCAAGCATCTTTTTTCTTTTTGCTTATTATATTTATTTTCTTTTCTATTCTTGTGCTTTTCTATATCAAACTCTTCATACTTAGTCATAAAATGTATTTCATACTGTTCTTGTTATTATTTCTATGCACTTCTGTGTTGCCTGTTTGTCTAGAATTTAATTAATTCTTTTTTCTATCTTGTTTGTAATTAGTCCTTTTATCAATGCTCTTCTGTTACTGATTTTCTTTGCTTTTATTTTTTCAAATATTGCTTCATATAATACTCAAGATGAAATCCTGATTTTTTTCATTTTCTTTAAAGCTATTCCACACTGTTGCTGTTGCTACTTTCTGAATTCTTTTCTACAGGCTTTTTTGTCCATTGCAGCTTGCTAAATGTGACTGAGTTTTCTTTTCATCTGTTTGACATACTTGGCAATCTGTTGTTATATATATTTCTAATTTTCTTCTGTTAATTCTTCTAGTGTTGGTAAATTGTCCATTATGTATTTGATCATTATTGCTCTTCTTGTACTAAGTTTTTTTGTTATGCAGTGTATGCCTTTTGTTCTTATTCATCTCTTTCCAAAAGCTTAACCAATTATATTGAGTGTTTTCTGTTTCTGGTTCTAACACTCAAATTGGATTTGTTTCTCTTCAACTGGCTTCAACTCTGGCATTCATGACTATTTTGCAGAGAAGTTTTATTGATATATTAACTTTTCTGTTTTCTTATTCTAGATGGTACTCTATTCTGTTATACTTAATTTCTTTATAGGTATTGCCATCTGCATGTTGCTTCTTTCTTTGCGAGTACATCTGCTTTGTTATTCTACTTATCATTGCTATGACTTTTAACTTAAACTAGCTCAATTCTGTTACTCTTGCTTTTGACTAAATCTATAATGTTCATTATTCATATTGCATTTTTCTTTTTAAGGACTTTGTCATCTTCTAACTCTTGAGTTGCTCTATTAATATTCCTTAGCACTGCAAAGCTATCTGTATATATGTTTATTTTCTTTCCTTCTAGGATTATTAAGATTGCTGTCCATATTGCTGTAAATTCTGCTGTTATTGCTAAAAGTCAGCCTTCAAGTCCTAATGTCATTTCTTTTTCTGACCAATTTTATTTATTACTGATTTGTATTCAACCAATATCTATCTTTTCTATATAATTATCTCTTTTTCTTTTATATAACACTCCATCTGTATAAAAGATATACTTGTCTTTGTTTCTTATCTTGTTTCTTGTTAGGACTTTTATTAAGTATGTTGTGATTTCACTATCTAATTTCTGATTTTTGATTAATTCTATCTTGAGTTCTTCTATTTGTTTCAGTTCAATTAGTCTTTCTTCCCTCTTTTTCATTCTTTCATTGTTCTGTTTTTTAGTATCTGTTCTAATATTGCATTAATCTTGTTACTGCCTTTTTCTACTAGTGTTTCTGGGACTGCTTTTATATTATTGTTCTATCTTTTCCACTTTTTACAATTATTTGTTAATTGGTCTGTTTAATTTTCACACCCTTTGTATTTACATATCTCTGTGTATATCTTTTTTCTATTTTTTGCAAAAGCCAAAATCTTTTTTTTTTTCTTTTTTAATATTTTGTTAAGTTGTTGTTTATGTTTTGGCCTGTATATGATCTACTCTTTCTTTCTTCTGTCTTTTGATATTTTTGTCTAATTAATTGTTAGTGCCTAAGTATTGTAGTCATTAATTTTGTATTGGTTGTGTATTTCTCTGCTTGTCTGTATTATTAACATCTTTTTTTTTATTTTACTGAACTATTTGGCTTTTTTCCTCTTACATAACAGTTCTTAGAAACTTTTAAGTTGTCTCCATATGACTAAGCTCTGTCCTTTTATGTCTATAAGTTGGTTCAAGTATAGTAGGCCCTATTTATTTATTGTGCTGCTACTTGCTATTCAAGATTTGGTTTTAACTAAGTCTCTTATTCTTGTTTCATGATTATAAACTTTTTACAGATAGTTTTCTGCTCTGATATTTATTCTTATTTCTTTTGCTTTGATTATTGTTTGATAAGCTAAATTGTGTTTCCAATACTTTGTTTCTTCTGGCCTTCTTTCTGACTTCTATATATCTTTTATTAAGCCTGCTTTCTGGCATTCTTGTACTATTCTGAGCTTTGTTAGATCACCTAAAGAAGCTTTTCTATTAAGTTTTGTGAGTAAACTACTTATTTGTTTTGTAGCTATTTCTTGACTTAGCAATTTACAGTTTTCTAAATCTTTGTGCTTGATTATACAATTGTTTGTAGTTTTCATTATATTGCATTTATGTTGGCCAAACATATTATTGGTTGGTAGATCCTGTTAATCATTTTTTCTGACATCTTTGTTATTTGCAAAAGGTATTTTAATTTTGGAATTATTACTATATTGTTTATATATATGATTTGGCTCATTGTCATTTTTTTGTATCTGAGCTCTTTGATTGTTTGATTAACTATTCCTTTTGCTTTTTTGCAGACTAGTGATTTTCTCATTCTGCTGTTTAGCCAAATTTCCAATGCTCTTATAATTTTGTTTTTTGGTTCTTTTGTTATTTTACTCTGTTCAAATGTAATTTCTCTTTCTTCTTTCTTTAGTCTTGAGTTTATTACTATGAGTTTTGATTTTGCTTCATTTATTTCAATATCATTCACTTTGAAGAACTCCTTTGCAATTTTAATAATTCTTAGCAGTTGGTTTTTGCTATTTGCAATCCATGTAGTATTATTTGCATAAGCAATCGCTGCTTGCCTATGTTTTATAATGCTGTGTTGCTTGATGTCTCTTGTTTTATTATATAGTCTAATGATTCATCTTCTTGGATTCTTTCTAACAGTAGATTATAGAAAAGCTGTCAAATTAGTAAGAAGATTACTTCTTCTTGGTCTATACCATCTGCTATTATTTCTTTTGTTAGACTATAAGCTGTAATTACTTTAAGTTGTCATTTACAAAAAAGATGATAATATATCTTTTTGTTCTTTGTAGTATTTTGACTCTTTCGAGAGCCCACTCTAGGCTTTTTAGTAGAACTGAGTCAAATGCCTTTTTCATGTTTTGCAAAAGTATCCATGCTTCTTTATTTTTCTCTTGTGCTTCTTCTATTATCATATTTAGTATATGTATTGGTTGCTCTGTTGAGTTGCTAGGCAAACTTGCATAGTTTGACTCTTTAAAAATTTGTTTTTTTATAAGTATTTTGGTCAACCTTCTTGTTACCACCTTTGTAACTAACTTCCTAAAGGTCTCGATTAGTGCTATTGGTCTAATATTGTTTAGATTTTATCTCTAGTCTACATCTTTTGGAATTAGAAAAACTTGTGCTATTTTTTACTTTTTCAGCATTTTATCTGTTTTTAGAATCAGGTTTGCAAAAGCTCTAAAAGTTTTTTGTAATTTCTTTTTTGCTCATTTTATTAAAGTGTAGCTTATGCCTGAGATTTCTGAAGCTGTATTGGTTTTGATTTCCTTAATATATCTTCTCACTCTTCTTCTTCTATTTTTTCTTTCAACTTTTTATATCTGGATTCTTGGATCCATTCTCTAAGGCTGTATATTCTTTTCTATTCTTTTGACATCTCTTCTAGTTTGGTTTTCTGTTTTCTGAATTGGTTTTCAAAGTGTTTTGTTAAACCATTTAGGATGGCTTTAGACTCTGTTGTTAAACTAACTTTCTCTTTATTTTGGACTATGAATTTGTCAAAAATTATCTTTTGTATAGTTTGTTCAACAAACTAGCAATTATTCATCCTTGATCAGTTTTAATTATTTCACATCTTCTGTTTATATTTTCTTCTATTTGTTTTCTTTGTACTTATTTTCAATCCTCTCTTCTTCTGTTTTTCAAGATTTTTTGTCAACCTTTTATATCTTCTAACCAAGTCTCTAACCATTGTTTGTATAGCTTTAGTAATACTACTCCTATTTTTTTTCCAATATCTTTAAGTTTATTGTTTAGTTTTTTCTTTTTTTCTTTCTCTGTTACTTGGTTCCTTCTTATTTTTGGCTTTATTATTTGTTGTAATTCAATTATGTATCTGCACTGTTGCAACTTTCTTTGATGATGTTTTCTATTTGCCTTCATATTGAATATCTTCTTTTTTTGGTATTTGTTTATTTGCTACTTTTATTATAACTTCTTTTATCACATCTGTACAGTACACATTGCTTGTTTTATCCTCTTCTAATTGTTTCAGTGCTTTTTTCTACTCTAATTGTTCTTGAAACTCTTTAGCATACTCTTTCCAATCTTCTTGTTTTGTTTTTTTATATAGGTATATTGTCCTTATTTGGTTTTTGTGTTTAATTTCTGCACAGCTGTAGTTTACAATTACATGCTTTACCCATATGTTCATTGTTAGTATCTTATGGTCTCTGTCTGTTATATTTTCTGCCTCTTCTATGTTGGCTTTCTGAAGGCCAGCTGTGAGTGTCTTTGATAATCAGATATAGTTGATTCTTGTTACTACTTCTTGACTTGATCATGTAAATGCTCTCTCTGTTAGATGCAAGCTTCTAAAAGAGTCTGTAAACTCTTGCCTCTTAAGCTAATTAAAGATTGGTAGTCTTTTATATTCTATAGTTTGTGAATTCAGTCTGTCTAGTACATTGTCAATTATGTGATTAAAGTCTCTTAATATAACTACTTCTGTATTCTTTTTCTTGTTTGTTACTATTTCTATAATTTTTTGTTGTATTTTCCTACTGATCATCTTGTCATTTGGTGGAATATATACACCTACTACTATTAATATTAATTGTTTAAAGTATAACCTTACTTCTATCATGTATTTACTAAATCTTTTAACTGCTCCAACATGTTTTTTCCAAGTTTCATCTATTAATATTCCAATATCTGATCCTTTTTTCTTGTCCAATACTACACTTTCCAGTAAGCTTTGAATCTTGTATTAAGATTATATAACAGAATTTTTTCTTCTTTTTCTGTAATGTTTGTTTCTGTTATATCCAGAAATGCTATTTTTTTTCTTCTGCTCAGTTTAGCAGATTCTCTAGTTTTCAACCTCTGGTCTTAAGTCTGTTAACATTGTGATATGCAATTTTTATCTCTTTTCTTTCTTTTTTCCATTTTTCCTTTAAGGTTTTGTATCTTGTCTCTGTGTTTTCTGCTTTCTCTTTTCTTTTTCTTTTCTTTTTTTGGATTAGAAGATTTGCTTTTATTTCTTTCTTCGAAGGTCCTTCTCTCACTATGCAAAAAATTTTCAATCTTTTTCTTCATATTTGTAAGTTCAACTAAGATGCCTTTAGAAGTGATTAGCTAAGCCCTTTCTAGCTATATTACTTGTTTCTTCTAGTCTTCTTAGTCTCTCTCAAATTTGCTTTAAGATGTTTTCTATATATGGCTCTTTTCCTTGTCTTTGTGTCTTGAATTCTTCTGTTCTTCTTTTAAGATCTTTTTCTTTTTCCTTTCTTGTATTTGTATCTCTTGTTTGGTTTTTTATATATCAGTTTTGGGGTTTGCTTCTTTCTTTCATTGAGATGCCTTCATAACTTACACTATTTCTGTTTCTATTTTTGTTCAAGTAAGCCTTATTTCTTTGTTCTTCTCTGCTGTTTCTATTTTCTTCTGCATTTGAGGTCTGGCTAAATCTGTCCTAACTACTTCCTCTCTCAACTTTAAGACTTTCTTTTTTTTTTGTTTCTTTTTTCTTCTCATTAATCCAGTAAACTCTGAAGTTGTTGTACAAGATTGATTTATTTAAGCTACATTCATGTCTTTTTCTGTTGCCCACATAACTATTGCTATTTTTTTTTGGTTTTCATTCCTATTTGGAGAAATGTGAACTGCCTTTACACCTTTGCTTTTTAGACAACATAGTAGTAGGACTTCTGAGGCATTTCTAGGTAATTCAGTTAGCTTTGTCATATACTTCCTCTGTTTTTCTTTTGCTTCATAGTTTTTTTCTCCTCTAATTACTCATACTAGTTTATCATTATTAACTAGTATGGCCTATAGAATGTCTTTTTTTTTCACTTCTTCTATCTGTACTATTGCAAGTGCTTTGTACTTTGATCATTTAATTTGTATTATTTGAGCATTCTTGAATCTTCTACAGATATATTCTAACTCCCTTCTGTTGATATCTGTTGGCAAGTCCTATATTGTTATGTATGCTTTGTTATTAAACTTTTTATTCATCTTATAGTCATTTACATTCTTTTTGATCTTGTTTTCTTCCTTGTTGTATATCTTTTCTTTATTTTTTACTATGCTATTTCTTCTTTTTTGATATTCTTCATTGTGTAGTCTTTGTTTTCCTTTTTTGTTGTCCCATTCTTCTGATATTAGTTTATACCAATTATCTTCTTTTCTGCTGATTCTTTAAATTGCTTCATTTCTATTATGCTCACAATTGAAGTTTACCTCTATTTACAGGTTTTCTCTTTTGAAAACTTCTTTAATGACTTTAACATGTTTATTATTTTTTAGTAACTACTTGATGAATTTTATATTTTCTTCTTTTGTTGCTTCTGGCACATTATGTGCTGATATATTGGCAAGTAGACTGTTATATTGATTACAATTTCTTTTGCTTGGTGCCTACATGCTCTTCTCAAGTGATTTTCCTACTATGTCGATTTCTCTTTTGATTTCTTGATTCATTTCAAGCTGTGCTTTTGTCTTTTCTATTGTTATATTATGTTTTGACTCTTTTCAAATTGCATCTGCACTCTTTTGCTTGTGTTCTACTATTTTCTCTGTAATTTCTTGTTGAACTTCTAAGTTAATTTTTTGTATTTTTTTCTTGCATTGCCTGCCTTCTTCTATGTCTATTTCTACTAGCAGCTCTTGTTTAATTTCTTAAGTTAATTCTATTTTTGTTAGTTGAAGTTGTTTCTTTGGTGTGTTATGTTTGTTCTAAGGCAGATTCTATTATTATTGCATAGTTACTTTGTTCTACTATACTTAACTTCCTTCTTGACTGCTCTTTCTCTGCTTTTTCTATTAGCTTTCTTGTTAATCTTAATAGTGCAACCTTGTTTGGATTCTGTTCTGTTAGCATAGTAATAATTCTGTTCTCTCTATTAGGTGCAACATATATCTTACCTGTTTGTTTCAGAAATATCTTATTGTGTACACTGTTAATAGCCCAGTATGCTTTTTTGATATATGGTGTCATTAGACTATCACTACATCTTTCTAATATATTCATATTTTGTCTTAAGTTACACATATATATGTCTTGTTTGGTTTGCACATGACCTGTTTGTTGTTTGTTTACATTCTCATGATCACAACAGATCTGCAATACAGAGTTAATATTTTTTTTTTTTTTTTTTTTAACCTTAAGCAGTTACGCTAGTACTTTATTAAGATTCTTGAAACTATATATTTATAC
>CAJVQA010011826.1:0-10481 GCA_910591915.1 Cetraspora pellucida
CTTTGTGGCCAAAGTGTATCCTGAAAAGTCTGAAGCTATTTTATTTATAAGAGGGTCATAATAAATTCTTCAGAACAGTGAGGTTATAGTTTCTCCTTAATCGATGTCATTTTTAACGTTGTAGGAGTTAATAAAATCTAAATTTGTAATAACTCAGTTTTGTCGATTGGTAAGCAAATTAGTAAGGATATTGATAAGATTAGGTGGCATATGTAGGCATAATAAAGATTTGGTAAATAGTATAAGATCTACAGAATCATAAGCTTTGCTCATGTCCTGAGATAAGAGCCAAAGTTGTTTGGAGTTACAGGAAGCTTTTTTAATAATGTTATTAAGTATATGTATAGGAATAGCTATACTGTTACCAGGTAAAGCTATATAGTTAAAAGGTAACAAATTTTTGTGATAGGTAAAAATATGGTTAAGTCGATTGGTAAGAAGTTTGGTATAGAGTTTTTTGATGTGTTTAAGTAAACTAATAGGTTTGGCATTAGTTAAGTTTCCATCAAAGATAGGTTTTTTAGAGATGGGAAAGATTCTTCTTTTTTTTCATTAGTTTTGGATTTGACCAGATATAAGATAGCAATTAAGAAGAGCTGTAATTGTATTAAGAAATGCTGTTCTAGCATGTTTGATCATCTTATAGCTAATGCCTGATGGTCTACATGCTTTGTTATTAGGAAGTTGGTTGATAACTTCAAGAACTTCTATAAAAGAGAATTTCTTAAATGCTGGTTGATACTATATAGGATCGATGTTTAGTTTAGGTTGATATTCTTGTTGCACATTGTGTTGAATAATTGTAGTTGGATGTTTCTGGAAGCTGTCCAATCATCAAAGTGTTGTTGGATGTGTTGTTTGATGAGTGATGGTTCAGTGATAATGTTGTTTAATTCCTTAATGTTGTCAAACTTGATGGGATCTTTGTGTTGATTAAATATACTATTGATCATTAATGTTAGACTATTTTGAAGTTTAGTGCATCTTTTGGCTATGTTATCATTAATTTGTTCTCTTATTTTTTTAACATTTTCTAGATTGCGTGCATGATAAAGTGTTTTCTACTCTATGTTGGCTGCAGTTATCCAGTCAGGTAGAAGATTAAGATCTTGAAACAGTGCAGGTATATTGAGATGATGAAGAGAGTTAAGTTGATCAATGTTTTAATTGTGAAGTATAGAGACAGAGGTATGATTGCGAGATGCCAGTTTAACTTGTCTTATAATGTTGCCAAGTTTTTTGAGTCCTGAATGTAGTTTGGATGCATTGGAGGAAAAAATGTGTTGAAAGTTATGGATAGTAAATTTTTTGTTTAGGATATGTTGAAGGCAGCTGAAATAATACTAGTTTTAATTTTGTGCTAAGTGGACTCAAGTGATTCTGTAATATTAGTTGTAGAAGGAACATTGTTTTTATGAAGATTATATGTAACTTGGTCAGTAAAGTTTTGCCAAAGGCCTTGGTTCATTTGTTTATAAGCAAATATTCTATGCTTAGTTTTGGTTGCTAATCATCGTTTCCCAGTAATGGCATAAGGAAATTCCCAAAAAGATATCAGTATATTATGGTCACTAAGTGTACATTGGTTAGCATCATCTGTATAGTAAGAGGTTAGGTATCAGATAATAGAATAGTTAGCCCAAATATAGTCAATACGACTGCTATATTTGCTACTATGCCATGTAGTGGTTAAGGATTGTGTATGTTTTGCTAAATTATACATGTTATTGTGTTGAAGGAAATAAATAAGTTTGAGTTTGATAGAAGATGATTATAAATTGTTAGAAACATTGAAGTCACCTATGACAATTGGTTGTATATTGTTTGTATTTGCTTCTTGAATCCATTTTATAATATTGTTTGGATGAGAAGTCTAAGTTGAAGGTCATCACAGGGTAGATAAACTGATATTATACAGAATTTAAAGTCATGTTTAAAGAAGAAGTCAATTGTGATAACATATCCAGGAAAGTTAAGTGTTTTATAAACATATGGTTTGAGATGTTTTTGAATTATAATTGCTGTTCTAGCTTTACAATTATCAGTACATGACTAATAATAAATAAAGTGTTGGGATCTAGAAAATTTAGCATGTGCATTGTTCTGTGAGATTTTAGTTTCTGTAATGCTAGCAATGTTGATGTCATGAGATATACAATAATTCTCTCATGTTTGTTATTTTAGGTTATCATTATATCCTCATATATTATGTGTACATATTGACAGATGAAGTGGTTTGTATAAGTTAGATGTAGGTATTTGAGCTATTAGGTTGGAAGACGTAAGTTCAGAGATGATCTCAGACCAAGAAACTGTATGATTAGATGCAAAGGTAGATGGTAAATTAGTAGATAGTGATGCTGAAGATAAGTTAGCAAGGAATAGTTGATCAAGTGAAGATGGGTAGGTGTTAGATGAGGTATTATTTAGTGTTATTAGTAAAGATAAGTGCTTGTATAGTTCATGTTAAAAAGGTTGGATGAGATTATGTTCAGGCAGAATAAAATCTGAAGGATTAGTATATATGTGTAGCTCAGTTTTGTTATGATTAATAGATATATCAAAGCTATGTTTGAAGGAATGTTTTCGAAGATAGGATAGAAATTCACCAAATGTTATATAGTGGTGTATGATAGGTAAGTTATATAATAATAAAAATTTTTGTAGCATGTATTTGTTTCTGCAGAAGATAAAGTGTTAGAATCAGGAACATGAAAGGTTGGATTATCTTCTACAGGATTGTTTACCATTTGAAGCTCAGCTTGCACAGCTGTGGAGAGTACCATAGTCTGCTCTGTACATTGGGTCTAACTGTCATTAACTTGGCCCTTCATGTAAATAGACTTTACCATCTGCTCACTTATATTATTTTCCTTGCCAACTACTAAGAATGTATCTCTTGGCAAAGTGATAGCTGCATCTATGGGGTTTGTAGAAGACAGATTTATTGAAAAAGGGTTTTCTTAAGGAAGAGGGATTCTTCAATTAAGGAAGGTATTGAGTATGACATTTTAAATTTGTCTTGAAATATTTTGTTTGCCTCTGGATAGGCAGTTTCTTATTAATAAATATTGATTTGTGAATATGTTAGAGATTTGTCAAGAGAGTTAAAGAATGTCAAAACTCTTGCCAATAGTTCAGTACTAGTAGGTTTGGAGGTAATAAGTTCTATTACTTTTTGTTTGTTGAGTTTGTCAATATAATAGTTTTGTGTTGCAATGTTTTGATATAAATTAAGATATAAATAAAAATAGTAGCTGCAATATTTGGAGTTGGTTAGGACATTGTTGATTTTGCAAGCAGATTTTTCCATTTCAGTTGCAAGCTCATCAAGGAGAGATGTAGGAATTTGTTTATTAAAGGATACTTCATGTTTATTATTTTTGTAGAATTTAGATAAATCAATTTTAGGTTGTTTACAAACTTTATTTTCTTGTTTTAGAAAGTCTATATATGATTTTTTAAAAATATCATTTAGTAATTATGGAAAGTTATGTTGAAATTGGAGGTTGGGAGTTGTAGTGTGTAGGTTGGTATTTTCTAATTACTAATAAATAATAAATAATTCATTCTGCAAATCTATTGTACAAAAATTAACTAAAAAATTCATTCTTCAAAAAATGCTTATAACTATTTATTTTACTAAGACAACCTGTCTTGGCCTTCTAAGTAAACGTGTTCAGCTCACTATTTTACGTCTAGTTTACAAATATAAAGCTTCTATACCTTAAACTCATCGAGAAAACTGTACTGATGGCCTTTGGTTTTCAGTTAACAACTTTTAATTATCTTGCAGTTTCTACTGCTCTAACCTGCTTTATACTCTTAAATAAAGTTGTAGTATACATTAACTTGGTCAAAACAAGCTCTAAACGAAGATTTTGACCTAATATTGACCAAACTACAACTAAATTCAATATTTACTCTCTTGTAAAACTTTTTTTTTACCTTTTGTTCTTATTCTGTTTCCTTTCCTCCTTATACAGTTTTCATCTAACTATACTATTACTTTCTAATCCATATCTTATTAATTTATACCGATATTTTGTAACCAATCTATTAATAGAAACTCATTTATATAATCAATATTTCTATATTTAGTTCTTATTAATATTACACAATAATTTGTACTGCAAATCCTACTTGTATTCAGTATCTGAGTCACATTAGTGACCCTATTCATCTCTGTTATACTTTTGTGTCATTTCAGTGACACCCTTAAACTATAACCCTACATTTAATTATAATCTTTATAAAATTAATTTTTACAACTATACTTTCTATTTAGAAAATATATCTAAGTCTAAAAAATCTTTATTTAATTTATTATTATTTAATAATGCCTACCTTAAGTCAACAAGAGCCTGACATAGCAGATCTGATTATTTCTACTAAAACTTTTCCAACAGTTTTGAAATTGCTCTCTATGAAGAAGATAACAACAACAAGGTCCACCCAATCTCTTCCAAAGTCTAACCCATCTTTTGTTTAATAAAAAATCTTAGATCTAATAAGATTATATATTTTTTTAAAACTCCTATTTCTAGTTTTATAATTACTTGACTTTGTGGCAAATACTATACCAGATTTATCTCAATCTTAAATATCAATTATACTTAAGCTACTGAATTTACAACTGCTCATATCAATAACAACTCTAAAAAAATTAACAAAACAACTCAAGAACTTATAACTAACCTTTCTTCTTTTATTGACAGTGTTCCTCCATCTCCTATACCTGATATACATTACTATACTTGCCCTAAATACTCTCTTCCAATTGGTTATATAAAAAGAAATGAGTGCCACTATCCTACTGAAAAATATATTTCCAAAAATAATGAAATCTATCACCTTACTTGTATAATTGCCTCATTTCAACACGAAGTTAGTTCATCCAAAACCAAGAAAAATCTTACTCAAAATTTTCAAAACATCTTACATGAATCCTCTCATACTATCAATCCTCTTACAACATCTTCTTACCAGACCTCAATTTCTTTTGATCTTATTGATTCTTTTTTTTTTTTAACTACTAATACTAATCCTACCACTAATTAACCTCCTACTACTAACACTCTTGATACTTCTAGACTTAATCTCAATAAGATTAATAACATCAAACAATCTGAAAATACTTTTAACAAACCTCCTCCTCAATTATACTCTAGCATTCTCAAACCAAAATCCAATTCTACATATGACTGGATTGCAAACTTTTCAATTACTAAAGAAATACAACCTAATAAAAAGCTGCAAACCCCATTTTCTCTTCAATTCTTCACCTTTCTTAAAAAATTCCTCTATAACTTCTATTTTGGCAAGGAAATTAAGTCAGCTACTACTACACAACCAGTACTCAAAGCATCATTCTATTATATTATCTGAATTATAGCTAGACAACATCCTGAATTCTTAACTGACTACATTTATAATAGCAATCCTAATATTAACAAAAGTGCTACTATTCCTTTTGATTTTCTTGAATCTACTCTCAAAAACCTAGTTCTTAAATTTACAACTGTTCTTTTCACAAAACTTAATTATCTTGAAATCTTTGCCTCACCAGTTACCATCCCTCCATATATTGCACATAACCACCTCCAACTCTGCCTCAATCTTGCATGATTTCACCTCTTTTTATTTAATAATTACCAATCAATTGATTATTAAAAATTCGTCAAAGATTTAAAGCTTAGACCTAAAAGATTCAAAATTGAATCTTTTACTCAAACTACTGATCTTGACCAAAAATACCTTACTATTCAATCAGATGCTTGATTTAATATTAAGCTTTCTTTTAATATTCCTAAAACTTTATTTTTTGAAAGATTTTGCATTCCATCTCTCAAAAACTCTTTTGATCATTTCAATTCCTTGTTTGAAACTTATTATTCTTTCTATAATAAACAATTTTTTTCTAATATTGACAAAGAAAAAGTCCATACTTTTCTTAGAATTCAATTCTGTCAACATTTCATTCTTCAACTCTCTAAATACATTTCTGAAACTTATATCTTTAAAAAACCTAACTCACTTCATGAGCAATATGAGAAAACATCTCATGTTGCTAACTTCTATTGTCTCACTTGTACAACAAAGAATGTCAATACCTTAATGATAACAAATTTCATGATAGTACCAAACTTTTTAATGACATCTTAACCAAATTACGCTCATTATTTCCACCTAAGGATGACAAAACATGGATTCATCTAACTCTTAATATCACCTTATTTTATAAAAACAAAGAATATACTGCTTTACTCAACCAATCTATCCCTATCAAAGCTCTAGACAAACTAGCTGATCAAGCTGAAAACTTTGTTTGTAAACAAAACAAAGTCAAAACCAATTTCAAACATCATAATTATTACTTTTATTGCTATCTCTCACTCTATTACCAAACTGCTACTAAAAATCACAATATATAGTCTCTGTTTAAGGAAAAGGCTATAAACCTTTTAACAAAAAAAATCATTAATACTAAATTTTTTACTCAAATTATTATATATTTTGATGTTGTAAAAAACCAAAAGCCAACTTATCTACAAATTGTTAAATATTTTAATGATACTGCTTATCTAGCAGCTGAAAAATTTTTAACAAAAAAATTTAATTTTGACTTCCAACCAGTTTTTATTCTTGACACTCTCTTTTTACAGTTATTTTTTTAAGTTCTTTGTCTTCTATAACCAATATTGATGCAGCCACCATCTTATTAAAAGATACAACCAGTGTAGTTAATAAGGAGAATGAAATAAGTAGACAGGTGGACAAGTCTATTTATGTGGAAAACCATGATAATGATGGTCAGACCCAATGTACAGGGCAGACTATAGTACCTTGCACAGTTGTGAGAGTCAAGTATACAGTAATTGACCCTGTAAAAGACAATTTTGAAAGATTATTTATAACAACTTTAATCCTCTATGATCTTCATATATGCTTTAACAAATTCCTTCACTATTACAATTTACTACTTCTTCCTCATGGTCAAACTATTCAAACTCTAATTCAACATATTGATAAATATAACAATAATAAAACTGTTACTAGTATTACATTTTCTGTTAATTCATCTTATAATGAAACCCACATATACCTCCTAATGACACTCTTTTATCAGATCACATTATTATTGTTCTATACCTTCTCTCTTTATTCTACAATCTACCTCTTAGTTCTAACTTCTTTAATTCTATTCCTATTACATCTGACTTATTTTTTGACAATCATTCTTCAACTTCTTCTAATTACAATTCTCCTTTACTCTTACCTAATCTAACCTTGCATCATCTCCATCTTAATATTGCTACATATAATGTTAGAGACTTCAATAAAGCTACCAAAAGAGAAGTATGGCAAGACTATTGTCTTAACCATGATATATCTATCACAAACATTACAAAACTAAAATATCTGACAAAGCTAATCTCTTTTTTTGTAATAATAACTTCTTTATTTACTATTGGTATAACTCTTCTGCTTTTATTATAGGCACTGCTATTATGATTCGTAATCATTTTAAACCTCATATTCACAGTATTCATACCCATCTTGGAGGTGCTATAGCACTTGATATTTTCTTTCAAAGTAATATAAAGCTCCACATCATCGCAGTATACCTGTCATCAACTAACATTTATATTCGTAATCAAACTCAAAACACTGTTATCAACTGGATCCAACAAGCATCTCAACTTAATATCCACCTTATTATTCTTGGGGACTTTAATACACAAGATAATACTCACAGTTTTTCTTCTAAATACAAACTTATTAACTTTCTTAACAACACCAATAGTATGATATTGGGGCTCATTTTAACAACAAACATTCCACTTGGTCTAACAATACTAGTAGTAATTGTATTAACTACATTTGGACTGACCAATTTAATATACAATTTCTTCTTTCTTATAGTCTTGATAACAGCCAAACCTTGACCTTCAGTAATTATCTAATTCTTTCTTCTATATGGACATTCCCACATGCCTATAGCAAACCTTTATATAAACATTATGGTATCAGTCATCATATCTTCAATTACAAGACTATGTCTACAGAGGACTGGGAATCTTTTACAGATACCTTATCCCAACAACTCCTATTACACAAAACTCCCATTAATAGTAAAACTAATAAAAGCATTGAAACCACTTGGCATAAAATTCAATGCTCTATTAGCTACTCTGCTACTTTACTATTCCTAACAAAGTTTCTTGCAAACACAGCTACAACCATCAATACTCACTTTACAGTACCCTACTATATTTATTTCTTAAAAAACTTGGTCACATTATTAAACTTGTTAAAAAACTTATTCAATATTCTAATACCTCTTATATCAATTAAACATCTTCCAAATCAATAAACAGTCACAATATAATCTTTTATTACTTACCTCTACTAATTCAACCTCTATTCAAACTTGGCTCCAACATGCTCATTCAATCTGAAAACAACTCTTTTATGCTTGTCATCTTGAAAACTCCCTCTTACTTTAATGACAAATTAACCAAGCTATTGATAAAAGATGTGTTAACCTTACAACACATCCTACTTAGTCTATTAACAGTATTTTTAATCATTACTATCAACCTGTTCACTTTACTAACATAAAACTTCCCCAAGAGTTTATTACTAACCCACCAATTATTAAACAACATATCCGATCACACTTTCAAAACTGGATTGTACACAGAGCTATCAATCAAACTCTCTTTAATAATTTCTGGCAACAATATTACCTACCACTCTCTCACATCAATTCAACCTGGTATCATTCTCTTAATTCTTCTATTACTAATGATGAACTTCTAAGAACTCTCTTTCAATTTCCTAATAACAAAGCCTGTGGTCCTATAGGCATTAGTTATGAAATATTCAAACATATTAGTTCTTTATGCACTTCTGTTATTATTGCTCTCTTTAACCATTGTCTTATTGAAAACAGAATTCCCAAATAATGAAAACATAGTCGTATTTATTTTATTCCTAAATGAAACACTTTTGATAATAACCTTAACCTTATTCGACCTATTAGTCTTGTTGAACATATTCACAAGCTCTATACCAAAATTCTTACCAATTAACTTTATATTTTTAACTCATCCTATCCTCTCACCTTTTAATTATATTGCTCTTCCCCACAACAGTACCTCAATTCCTATTCATATTCTTAACAATCTTATTAAAGATGCATCTTGCAATTATAAGGACATTTGGTTACTTTTACAAGATATGAGTAAAGCTTATAATCCTGTTAACTTTACTCTCTTTAAACATGCATTCTCTTACCTCTCATTTCCTTCATCCACTATTAACATTCTCTCTGTCCTCCTTCTTCAGTATAATAAGTTTTCATTTCATCGTCTTGTTCAATTTCATCAATCCATTCATCTTCATCAGTAAATTCTTCATCTTCTACAGCAGCATAGTTAATTTTTCTATTTGTTTGTAGTTTTGCATTCATCTGATAATGTTGTTCTTTGGTAGGTAATCGTTCTGCCATACAGTCTCTAGCGATGTGTCTATGTTCACTACATCTATAACAAATAATATTAGACCTTAAATTGTTAGTAAATCTTGAGTAGTTATTAGGTCTTGGATTATTAACAGGTTCTGGTTTTTGGTAGAATTGACTGGTTTGGTTTGAATGATATTGAGTTTGTGGTTCAGTTTGAGCACTTAAAGCAGATACAATAGATGCATAATTTAATGACATCTGGTTTATTTATTTGGTCAGTTGTTCTATTTTCTTTTCATATACAGCAATATTAGGATTAGTTAAGCCAAGGTCAGCATTAGTAATGAAGTCTGTTTCTTGTTCATAGGTCCTGGCAAGTTGAAGAAGTCCATCTAAGTCTTTAGGATTATGAGTAAGGAGAATAGGTAAAGTTGCTGAACATAATCCTTTCTTGAAATAGTATAATTTTTGTGCATCTTGAAGTGGAGTTCTAGTATCAACTCTTTTGATTAGTTTTTTAAATCTACTGTAGTAAGAGTCTACAGGTTTTTCTGATCCTTGTTTTAAGGTATCCAAGTCTCTAAGCCATTTATTTTGTCATTATTGGGTACAGAAGGTATTTGTAAAAGCTGTTTCTACATTATTCCAAGTTGTTCTTACAGCATTATAATTGTTAATTGTAGTGGTCCAATCATCAGCATTATCTCTTAAAAAGGCAGCAAGAATATCCTTTTTTCTAGCTAAATTCCATTTATTTGTTTTGGCAGCTTTATCAAAATCTTCAATCCAAGTAAGAAGGTCTTGAGTTTCATCTCCTCTGAATAGTTCAATTCTTAATAACATACTTATTTTTTTATTTTTTTTTATAAAGTCATAGATTTGTTGATTAGTAGTCATTGTATTGATAAGTTGACTAGCAGGTTAGAGTGTAGGATATAGTGTAGGACTAGATTGTGTTGAGTTAGAAGTTGTTAGAGAGAAAAGGCTTTGAAATGAATCACTATAATCT
>CAJVQA010011827.1:0-10480 GCA_910591915.1 Cetraspora pellucida
TTATACAATATTATCAACTTTAGACTTAATCAACTAAAATCTTTTAAAACAAAAATCCTTCTTAATAAGTTGTCAACGTACTCATTATATTATACTATTTATCCAAACCAATATCCAGACACTACTTGCTTCTTTTGTAACTTACCTAATTCTCATTCCTACTGCCACACTTGTGCTAATCCATCCTTAATTAATCAAATTATTCAAACCTTTACTAACCAAATTATCTCTAATAATTTGTCTGATCTTAACACTAACTACAAATATAACTTAATTAACAAAATTCTTCATTACTTAGCTCTTAATTCTTTATATACATTATCTAATACTTACTATCCCAATCTTACTTTTAAAGGACTTATTCCAAAGTCTCTTATATCAACAATTCAAAACTCTAACATTTTATACAAAATGGCCTCTCAAGTTATTATTAATATTCTTCTTAATATTAATAAACAATCATATAAGCAACTATAAAAAATATATTGTATCTACTTCTCTAATTGGAAAAATCAACAAAATAAACCCTGGTCTCAACCAATTAATCAATCTTCAAAACCTTCCAATCTAATTAAAAAACATACTCGCTTTCGAAGAGATTACTCTTACTTATGCCTTTGTGAACTTCCTGATCAATTACATTTTTACTCAAATATATGCCCTTCTATTAGCTAAACAATTTGCAAAATTAACATTTGGTCTATCTTATGGATCAAATATAATATATCATCAAATTATATATTAAACATTTAAATCTAGGTGAGCTTTAACTACTCTAGTAGGTTTAGGTCACAGATAAACTAGTTTGAGCTTTTATTCTTGCATGTAATTTTCAATTTATTTGGTTTATACAAATAGTAGTAGCTATATAGTTAGCAGTTTAATGGTTAGCCCTGACTGCAAGTGTTGGCCTTGGCTATAGCATATATATATGTAACTATTTTAAATTATTAATAAAGATATAAGCAAGGCCTCACTTTAATACTAAAAAAAAAAAATATTTAACAAATTTTTTAGTAATTTAAAATATATATAAGTTATGTTTATATTGCTATATTGATTTTTTTTTTTAGTATTAAGGTGGCCTCTTTGGTTTTTTTGATTTTTATTAATAACTTTTTTGATAATGTAATTTAGTGAACTATTACAGAAGAATATACAATTGGCTATATATATAATTTTTCTATATTATCTATTTAAAAAGTCTGATTAAAGGTTTCTTTCAATTGCTATACCTAACACCTTTGCTTAAATGTTTTATTTTAAATTCTTTGAACCTATAATTTGTATTAATTTCACTAAATTATATGCAGATTATTATTTCAATATTAGGACTATTTTATCTTTAAGATAAACCTTCTAAAGCCTTTTATACCTATTTTATAACTAACCTGATATTATTATAATAGAACTAATAATTGTAGTCAGAACTAACTATTAAATTACTGTGTTCTTGTAGAGTTTACATAGACCTTAGCATTTACTTTATAGCATATTCCTAGTACTTTAGTATATTTCTGCTTTTTTATCAGACTCCCAATTCAGATAACTTATATAAAACTATGATTAGTTCATTAGTATATTAGGTTAGCTTAATATTCTTTTTCTTTAGTATATTTTAGAGGCTTAGTTGATGATATCTCCAAGACTTTTATAATCTAAAAGTATTTGCTTGTCTGAATACTATAACTTTGATATTTATTTTTAGTCTAGTCTTTACAGTAGCATTATTGAAAATCTGGTTACTTCTCTATTTAGGTTTTTTTAAATAAACTTCTTGTTATCTAATTTCAATAAATTTATATAGCTACAAGAACTTATTTAATATTTACACTACCTAATTGTTAGTTTGCATTCCTTTATATAACATCATATTTACACAAATGCTCTATACCTGCTAGTTATGCTAATGTAACTGCTATTACAAATATCCTAACCTAATTATTAGTAACAGTTGCTATAATACAATATTATATAGATGATTATTCAAATTTTAACTGTTAATAAGATTTGAATACTCAACTTATCACTTGAGAGGTTGACAATCTGATCACTTTACTAGGTTGTTATATCTTTTGCTATATTGTTTTTAATTTATATTATTAATAATCTTATTTAAAAAAATAAATACTACTAACTAATTTATTAATTTTATATATTAATTTTTTTTAAAAAAATTAAAGTTTTTTCTAACCTATCTTAGCTAAAAAATAATTTAAAATAATTATCTATAACACTTATTAGAAAATAGAAGATATAATATTATATTAAGTGTCTTTTTAGCAATATAGAAATCTTTATTTTAGGAAGTTCCTTTTGTAATTAAATTTCTTATTATATTTTAAACTTTTTTTTTTTTTATAACACAAATTGGTGTACTTTATTTAATAGATTACAAATACATTATTATCAAACTGATTATTACTATCTATTTACAGTTAGAGTTAAAAACCTAGTTATTTTGGCTTTTATCTTATTCTTAGAAGTTTTATCTAACACTCTTAAGCTTTTACTGATCTTGGCTTTTGTAATGTTCTTTATAGCTTCTTCTGGAATAATATTGTTTTCCCATTTGGCTTAAGTATATCATAACCAGATTTCATATATTATTGTAATATAAAGCCAGAGTGTTGCTTTTCTTTTCTCTAAATCTTTAATATTTGAAGCCTTTAAAATTTCTTCTATTGACTAAGGATGTCTTTCTTCTGTTTCTGTTTAAAGAAAGGTATATCTTTCTTTTCAGAAAATTTAGCTAATTTGACAGTTTATAGCAAAATTGCTTGGAGTTTGTTTCTGATTTGTATAGTTTAGACAGTTTTCATTAATTTCTTTGTTAATATATATAAGATGATATCCTAGTAGTAGTGCATTGTTCTGAAGTTTTCAGAAAATGTCTTTCTTTTTATTGAGCAGTTCTTTATACTAAAACCAGCTAGGAACTTTTTTAGAATCTTCTGGTAGACATAATAAAATTTGTGTTATAGTAGGTTTTATAGAACTTTGTTTTAAAAACTCAGTAGCTCTTTGTACTGAAAATTGGTTTCCAGAGGTATTAGTTGCAAAGCATTTTATGGCCAGTTACTGGTTGCAAGAATGGTTTCTTTAAGTCATTTCTATGCAGTTAGATATAGCTTCCAATAGTCTGGCTACCCTTTAAGTCTTATCAGTATTTTTGTAAAAGCTGATATTGCAGTTGGATTTCTTTTGGTTTAAAGACTTTGTAAAATTAGTGATCTTTTAATTTTGGCCTATAAACTACTTGCTGAAAGAAGTTTTAACCAAATTGAGATGAGTTTGGAGTCTAAAATATCTTTAAGTACTAGAGCATTAAGACCTCCTCTGTTGTAGTCCAGTTGAAATGCTAAATATTTTGGTAGCAGCTTAGACTTGTTTTTAATCCAGTCAGATATGAGCATATTAATTCTATCTAATTGTTTTTTGCTAGGTAGTAGTAGGTATGCCATATACCAAATTTTTGAGATAAAAAGAGATTTGGATAACAGAATTTTTTCTTTGAATGATAAGTTCTTTGTTGAGATTTTTTCTATTTTATTCTTAATGTTTTGAGTTATTCTTTTCCAAACTTGTTTCAGAGGATCACTTTTGGAGTTTACTTCAAATTCTAGAATTCTTAGCTGACTGTTTTCATTTGCAATCTTAAAAAGATCTTGGTTTAAAAGACCAATCACCTTAGCCATAGTTGTTGTTGGTATTAGAACTGATTTCTTAAAGTTAATTCTGGCATTAGTTGCTGCTTCAAATTTTTGAAGTATTAGCAAGAGCCTTTTCCAATCTGGCTGTAAACCAATTCCTACTGTTAAGTCATCTGCATATGCAGCTACTTTAAAATAGTATCTTGCAGTTTGTATTTCAGCTAGTTCTTCCTGAATTTTTAAGATTAAAGGATTTAGAGCTATAATGTAAAGAAGAGATGAAAGTGAATCATTTTGTTGTACCTTACTTTCTACTGTTATTGCCTCTGATCTAAAGTTTGCATCTGAGATGTGTGCTGTCTGTAAGCTAAGAAGAGACCTAATAATTTTTATGAATCTGTTGTCAAACCTCATATTTTCTAGTACTTGAAAAATAAAGCTATAGCTTATTTTGTCGAAGGCCTTTTGCTGGTCTAGTAGAAAGATTCAATAAGGAAGAGTTTGATCATTTTGGTTTTTTAATATAGTAATAATGTCTAGTGCTGTATTAATAATAGATCATTTTTTTATAAAGACTTGTTAAGCTGAACCAATCATATCTTCACAAATTAAGTTAATTCTGTTAGCTAGGACTTTTATAAATATTTTGTTGTCACAGTTTGTTAGTGAAATTGGTTTCCAGTTGTTAAGATCAGAAAGATTGTTTGACCTTTTGGAGATTAAGGTAATAATGCTTTTGGTCTATGATCTAGAAACTGTACCAGTTTTCAAACAGTAGTTGAACAACTTAACGATAATTGAAAGAACTTCATCTTTGATTTCTTTGTAGAATTCATAATTTAAACCATCTGATCCTAGTATTTTGTTGTTTGGAAGTTGGCTAATAACAGCATTCACTTCTTCTACTGAGATATATTTAATCAGAGCTTGGTTATGCAGCATTGATACTGATAGTAGGCTCTGTGAAAAAAATTAATTGCTTTCTTGTTCAACTCTCCAGCTTTATAAATTTCTTAATAAACTTCTTTAATATAGTGTAGAACATCTTAGAATTTTAAGATTGGCTGCTGTAAGAGATTTGAACTTTGTCTTTAACTGATGTGCTGCTTCTGGATTTGTAAAGTAAATAGAAAAATCTAGTAGATTTTTCACTTTTCTCTATCTATTTTGCATTTAATTTGGTTTGCCATTTATCAGAGAGTGCTTGAACTTTCTTTTGCAGCTAAGCATTAATGTCTTCACTTAGTGCTAATAGCTTGTCTGACTTTTTTTTAGCAATTTTATTATTAATTTTGGTAAGTTTCTTTTGAAGCCATTGGATTTTCTTTTTTGATGAGGGCTGAGGTCTGAATGCCCTTGTGATTGATTGAATTATGCATTTGTATAAATCCCATTTAGAAAAGTCTATAATACTTTGAATTTCTTCTATTATTTCTGCTCTAAGCAATGGGTTGTTCCAACTATTCTTATCAAATCTTCATTGTTTAGTTTTAGTAGAGTTAGATATTAACTGAAGCTTATAGTTCACCAGCAAGTAGTCTGAGTTCCCAAACTGAATTGCAATATTTTTGCAACAATGTCTATAATTGGCATCAATAAAAATATAATTGAGTCTTGTGACCATTCTTCTACCATCTCTGGTATTTTGATAATAAGTTATAAAAGGTTTTTCTCTCTGCTCTAAACTTGCTATGTCTATAAATTCTGAAGTAAGCCTTCTGAAAGTTTCTCTAATAGAATCACTAGTTGGAGATGAGTTGCTGATTCTGTTCATTTGAAAGTTAAGATTAGTATTAAAATTTTTTGCTAGAATGTTTATGCATCTTTTATCTACTTGAGGGGCCCAATTGTTGAAGAAAATAGTTCTGTCTTCAATGTTTGAAGGTGTGTAAATATTAGTAAACTTGAAGGATTGATGCTTGTAGGTTAGTTCTACAATGATAACTTGCCTATTATGAAAATCTTGAGTTTTGGTGAATAAAATGTTCTGATTGCCTGCCAATATTGTCATTTTTGATGTCCAGTATGAGCAATAGCCCTATTGTTGTTGCAAAAAATTCCTAGTATTAAGATTTTCTAAATTTGTTTCTTGAAGCATTATTATATCTAAATGGTATGATTTTAGTAATGTTAATATTCTGTGTATCTTATTCATATTGTTTAAACCTTTGATGTTTAGTATTGCAATTCTAATTTTTTTAATCATAATAATTATTATATAAAGAAAGGATGATTTAATAGAAGCTCTTTCTGTACCTATAGCTGTTCTTAAGCCTACTGTTATTTTTTTGTAGATTTGTAACCTTTTGCTGATTTTTAGATTTTCATTTAGAAAAGACCAAAATGAAACCATCTTCATCTTTGCTTTGAGAGTTTGCAGTTTGACTTGAAGAACTGCTATACATTGTGGCCAAAGAGTCTGTTAAAGTCTTTATTCTGGAATGAGACTGTTGCCTTCAGATATAAATGTTTCCAAAATTTGTTTTTCATCAGATAAAGTCTGCAAATACAGCTCTATCTTTTCAGACCAAGAAGATTCTATTTTAGATTCTTCTTCTATTCCTAATTTAGTTAAAATGATGTTTTTCTTCTGCTCATCGATAGTTGAAATAAGATTTTCCTGTTGCTTATCTATGTTCATATTGGTTTTATTAGTTAAATTGTAAAAGTTGTTTAAACTTAATACTAGTAGTTCCTTTTCTCTCTGCTAGAGTAACAGCTTATTTTCTTGCTTTTTTTGTATTTTGTAATTTCTATAAAGGTTTCTAATTTCTACTAATATTTTGTATTCTGAACAGTCTTTTTTTATATGTTTAATTTTATTACAAAAATAACATAGCTTTGGAGCTTCTCTTCAGTCAATAGTTACTTTTTGATCTCAAACATGTATGTATCTGGAAATTCTAGATGCCAGGTCTGGGTCTTCTGTTGTTTTAAAAATTACTACCTACTGATCTGAAAGGACTGAGATGCCTTTATAAACCAGTGGCTTGATAAAGAGATGGTACCAATATCTTGAAATGCCTTCTTAATTTGTTCTGAAATAAAGTTCTTTTTTCTCATTAGAGTATTATAAAGCCTTACTGACAAAAAGTTACATCTAATGTTTATGGAAATATATTCTTGAATATTTTGTTTAAAGACTGTAAAGCCTTCTGTTGCATAGTACTGTTGTTTTTCTTCATTTGAGAAGACAACTTCTAGATATGTATATTTGTTTTAATAATTATTAGTTTGACTGCAATTAGGTCTTTACACAGTGACAAAAAGGTGTGAAATGTGGGAAACAAGGTAATACTAGATATAGTTAGATTAGGAGGCAGAAGAAACAAGACCAGGTAAAACATGTAAGTGGGACATATGGGTATAATTTACAGAAGACAGTACCCCTGGCATTTGAAATGCCATATTAAGTTCAGTAGGTATCCTTGTCTGTATAGCAGTTTAATATGTGCCATGACTGCAAGTGGTTGCCAAGGTAACTGCGTGTAGGCATGTGGCGAACATGCACTTAGGTGCCATAAGGGTAACTGGGTGAAGTTAGTAGTGTTAAATTAGATAATATATAGTACTAATAATAATCGATCCTAAAATGTAACCATAAATTTGTACTATATCAAATTAAGCTAATAAAAACTAACTGGCATTGTCGTCAAAGTTTAAAAAAAAAAAAAAAAAAATTCAGTCTTTACCAATATTCTTCTGCATAGCTTTAACAATATCAAAGATAGAAATATTTTCTAAACTATGAATTTCAAAAATTAGTATATTTTCATTTTTAGTATGAAGTCTCTTTCTGGAAGAATAAGTTGAATATGTTGCTTTTTTTCTTTCAAGTTTTGCAAAAAGATTAAACTACTGTTTAAGTTTCACAAATAAAACTCTAAGCTTTGATTGGACATCAGTGTGATCTGTTTTGTGATCAGTTATTTGTTCTGTTTCAAGATCATTATGGTCATATGATCAGTTTGTTTTGGTTGATGCTCCATTATATGACTAGAGCTGGCTACATGTCTTGTTTGTTTTGATGCATCTTGACAAGTCACATCAGATGAAGTAATCAAAACATGTTCCTCTTATATGAACTTTGCATTTTCTTTAGCTTCACTTTTAGACTTTGTGTCTTTAACTTTGAGTACAGTATTAAGATCTTTGTGTTTTAATTTGGTATCTTCTATTTTGACCTTGATTTAAGAAGCTTTATTATATTCTAATTTTTCTTTGTTGCTTGTGTCATTGTTAGAAAGTTCAAACATTTTTATATTTGAAGTTCTTGCCTTCTTAACTTTCCTGTTTAAACCATCTGCAGAAAGGTTTGACATAATTGTGCCAACTTGTTTTCATTTTCTAGATACAAGAGTTTTAGCCTTTGCTATGTATTTTGTAACTATGTTCTGAAAATTTAATGTTATTTTTATAAAATCATAAGTTCTTCATCTATAAACAATAGAGAACAGAAAAGAGTTTTTTTTATATTTTAAAGTTTTTATTATATTATATAAGTAAATAAAAATAAAAAAATATTTTTAAAAAAGATAACTATTTTTACAAAATTTTTTTTAAAAAAATAAGTTAACAAAATTTATATAAAATTCATTTTATAAGTTTTATAGTTGTATAATAGTTATTTTAAACTTTTAATAATTTTAATAAGAGCTTTGTTATAATTGTTCTTAGAAAATTTTTTGATTTGAATACTGAATAAAAAAATAAGTTTATTTTTTTTTAAAATAAAAGTTTAACTATTTTTTAAACCTTTTAAATCTATCTAATTTTTAATATTTTATATTTTTTAGATTTGTTAATAACAATCTACTTTAAGAAAATAGTGATATAGTAAAATAGTTATATTGTTAACTCTAAGTGGCAGCTCTAAAATTCAAATTTCAGTGTTAACAAAAATTTGAAATTCTTTTAGTATTGCAATTAACTATTTTTTGTTATTGGTTTAGATCAAATATCTGTTATTTATATTATACTAATATAACTAAAAGATTATATCAAATTTATATAATAGTTATATTTTGTACAAAAGACAAATTAATACTAAGCAGTATGAATCTATAAAAAGTTCTTATAACTATGTAAATTATAAAAACTAGAAAAACAAAAGCCTACTTGAAAAATCTAAATAAAGAAATAGTTTGAACTTTTGATAATGCTATTGTAAAGACTAAATTTAGAAAATAGAGTTAGAACTTGTAAAGCCAGATGATTTACTAGTCTTTAAAAAAGACTATTATAATTAGCCAGGCTGTTAAAATCTTAAAAAATGTTTTAAAAGAAAAGGTTATATGCTAAAGAATATATAAATTAATAGTATAATTATATTTATCTTTCTAAACTATTTGAACTAAGAGCTTAATAGAGTTTAAATTGAATATCAAAGTAATAAAAATATGTTGTAAAGTAAGTATTAAAGTTAAAATAAACTCTACAAAAACATAGTAGTTTAATAATATGTTCAAACTGCAAATGTTAGTTTTAATTTTAGTATAATTTGATTAGCTTTAATAATAAGCTACAAAATATTCTAAAAAGTTTAGTACAAGGTTAAAGCTTTTTTATATGAGTAAACTGCCTTAAAAATTTAGTAATCATGGCATATTGTTACTAGTATTGACTAGGATTGTTAATAGATATAAGTAGGCAAATAAATACAGAAATTAGAATATTTAAATAAAAAACTTACAAGCAGATTTTAGGTATAATAGCTAGTGTAAAACTTTTAAACAGACTACATAAATTAGACAATGATTAAAGTTGTATAAATGACTAGTATATACTTTTTTATAGTTGTCTTTTATGATTGTAATACAACTATTAACTAAAAATACTATCTATAAAATTCTAAGTTGCAGGTATTCACTTTAATAATTTTTTTAAAAAAAATAATAATTTATTTTATATAAAATTAAAAATATTATTTTTTTATATTTTATTCTAATATTTATTTTATAGTTTAGTTTATTGTTACTGTTAATCAAAAAATTATTAAAAAAAGTTATTTTTAATAAATCATTATTTTATTTTACTTTTTTTGATAATTATTAAAATTAATTCTAATATATTTGAATATACGCAGAAGACTGGATTAATGATGGTCAGGTCTAATGTACTGGGAAGACTACAGTATCTTTCACAGCTATGTGAGCTAAGCTTAAAACAGTGAGCAACTTTGCAGAAACATCTTTTTACTCCTTGGATTCCAACTCTTCATCTAACTCCAAGGACCTTTCCTGCTATAATATTTTTCTTATCAATTATAATTTCCCAATTCTACCATCTAAACAAATACTACAATCTTTTATCCAACATCTAAAAAATAACTCTTTTAATAAACCCTTTATAATCTCCATTAATAATACACTTACAGAAACATATATTTATAAAAATCTAAAATATAAACTCTTACCTAATTACACACTTCTCTCAAGTTCACATTATTATCTATACAATAACCTTCCTATTAAATTACATTCCAGATACTTAACTCCTCATATTATTTCTGATAGTACTTTCTTTAATACATATAATAATACTAATTTAAATTCATTTATTCCTAACTCATATAACTCAAACTCTAAAACTACTAATAATATACCTTCTTTACAAACAACTCCCTCACCTATTATTTCAATTCCTATAAAAATTAGTTCTTTAAACATTAATGATTTACTTCAATATTCAAAAAAACTCTCACTAATTGACATAATCAACCAACATAATTTTGATATTTTTGGTTTATTAGAAACACATTTAACTTCAAAAGAAGAAAAATTTATTAACAAAGAACTTCAAAACTATAACAGTTTCTGGAGTTCTTA
>CAJVQA010011828.1:0-10480 GCA_910591915.1 Cetraspora pellucida
AATAATAATAATAATATAATAATAATAATAATAATAACTAATAATAATAAAATAATAATAAATCATTTTATAACACTTAGTTATAAAATCAAATATAGTTTGGTTTAGATCAAATTTGGCTATTCTCATAAATTTTATAAAAATCATATTAATGTAAAATCAAAATATTATATTAATGTAAAATCAAAATATCAAATTTTGTTAAAATTTGGAGAGCAAATTTTTGACCAAGTTAGATTGAATTAATGTAGAAATCAGAATGATTTACTTTTTATTTGTTGAATTTTAAAAAATTTAATTAATTTATTGCCAAATAATATTGTAATTTGACCAGATTGAATTTTAGTTTTTGACTAATAATATTAATCCAATAGTTTATTTAATTTACACATAAACATAAATCAATATAAACTTAATTATTTTGATTAGAAATGTCATATAATTTTCAAGACAACAAATTTTACAGATATCTATATATAAGCTAATTAGAAATACAATTTTATTTTTATTATAGTAAATAGACATCTATTAATCATCTGAATAACATTTGAATAATTAGCAAAGTTTTTATTATATAGATCTACTGTCTATGAGCATATGAGGAAACCTGATATCTATACCAACTGTAAATATCCAAATGAATAAAAAACAGATCTTAATACTACAATAAAATAAACTAATCATTATACAATTATCAAGATGACATTTGAATAACCAACAAGCAAAATTTTTTTATATAGATCTTTGAACAAAATATAGATCTATATATTCAAACCAGAAAGCTAGATATGGATTCCAACATATTACATTAAACATACCTCTATATAATCATCTGAATGCTATCTGGATAATCTTCAGTAAATTTTTTATTATATAAATCTACTATTCATAAGCAAAATGTTGAATCTAAATATCAGTAAGATATATAGATATCTAGATTAATGCAAAAAGACCAACATATTAAAGTAAACTGATATCTATATAAGAAGAAATGAATATTTATAAAAATTGCCAATTCTAGATAAAATTATAATAAACAGTCTTTTATATAATTATCCAGATGTCTATCTAGAAAATTTTTATTATACAGATTCACAATTTGAAAGCAAATAAGAATCTGAATATTGGTAAAATTATTCTATCTAATCATCTAGATATCTATCTAGAAAATTTTTTATTTTGCAGATTCACAATTGAGAGCAAATATGAATCTGAATATCATTAAAATTGCTGAAGTTCAAATAAGTAATCAAACAAATTAACACTAAATTACAATAAACAGTTCTTTATTTATTATCCAGATGACATCCAGATGTCTACTCAAAAAATGTTTTATTATATAGATCTACTATTCATGAGCAAATTGATAATATGAATATTGGTACTAATTGGAATATTAAGATATTATTCATAGAAATTACAACACTACATTACAGTCAGAATGATCATTTAAAAAATTTTTTATTATATAGAATTACTAATTGGAGCAAATATGACATTCAAATATCTATATTATCTGCAATATTTAGATATATAAAAATTAGATTCAAGCATTACATTACAGTAAACAGATTATTTTTTAATTATCTAGATATTATCTGAATGACCATCCAACAAATGTTTTATTATGTGTATTTACTATTTATAAGCAAATTGATAACCTGAATATTAGTACCTTTTGGAATATTTAAATATTATCTATATAGATCCTAATACTATATTACAGTTAGGAAGATCATCTAGAAAATTTTTTATTTCATAGATCTACCAACTGTAAGCAAATGTAACATCTAAATATTCATACCATCTGTGATATTTAGATATATAAAAATCAGATTTTAGTAGTATATTACAATAAACAGACCATTGTCTAATTATTTAGATATCATCCAGATGATCATCTAGCAAATTTTTTATTATAGATCCACTATCTATAAGCAAAATATTAAATCTGAATATCAGTTATTATGCTAATATTCAGATTCTAACATATAAGTATCTTATTTCAATATTGAATTAAAGTAAACAAACTATTATCAAATTTTATAGATAATAATCTGCAAATTTTTATTAGAAGGATTCACTATTCGTGAATATATTTAAATTTGAATATTGGTAATAATATCTGATATCTATATGTATATAAATAATTTCTGAACATCTGATAAAAATTAGTTAAATAATTTTTTAGCTGATCTGGTTAAATAATTAGAAACCAGAGTAAAATTGCTATCCAAAAAGTTTCAAACATCATATAACTAATATATTTAGTACTAAAAATTTATGTAGCTTAAAAGAATATAAACAAAAATTCAAACTAATAAAATAATATCAATAAACAATAAATTAATAATTTTATTTATTTTAAATAACTTAATTTGGAATATTTTATTAAAACTCTTTTTTTTCTTGTTTTAGTAGAAATTTAGATATGACAATCAATATATATTTTTAGAATAGTAATGTTTATTGAATTTTATGCTTTTAATCCTTATTTTTCACTTTGAGATATTGAAAAAAAATTACTACAATTATATAAATATTTAATGATCTACTCATAATAATTTGAAGTATTACATATTTTTGAAACTTTTTGAATAAAGATTTTACCTAATCAATATTATTATATACTGTATATTTCTGAAATTAATTTTTTAACTGAATCAGCTAAAAAATTATTCAGCTAATTTTTGCTAGGTGTACTGAAATTTATTATTTTAGCTGTAACTAAATAGATCCAAAAACTACATTACAGTAAACAGACCTCTATCTAATTATCTAGATAACCATCTAGAAAATTTTTATTATGCAGATCCAACCTTTGTGAATAATCTGTGAAATTCAAATATCAGACTTCAATTGATATTCAAATTTGAAAGAAAACATATTATACATTATAGTAAACAACTCTCTATCTATCATTCAGATGATCATTCAACCAATTTTTTATTATATAGATCTACTATTCAATATTCAGATATTTTTGTAAAAATTCTAACAGTAAACAGATCTCTATCTAATTATCAGAATAATCATCCTGAGAATTTTTTTATTATATGGATTCACATCTATGAGCAAATATTGCATCCAATATCCATACTATCATGATATTCAGATAAATAAACCTTTTAATAATTATTCAGAAGAAATCAAGTTGACCATTTAGCAAATTTTTAATATGCAGATCCATCATTTATGAGCAGCTGTCTAATTCAAATATCAATACATTCTGCAGATGTTTAACCAACACCTCTATCTAATTATCTGGATGTCATCCAGATGACCATCTAACAATTTTTATTATGTGGATCCATTATTAGTGAGCAATTATATAATTCTGATATCAGGTTTTATTAATAATACCAGATATGTATGAATACAATCCTATTTCAAAATTGCATTACAATAAACAAAACATTACAGTAAACAGAAACTATCTAATCTGAATATATCATATGACTATCCAGCAAATTTTTATTATATGGATCCACCATTCATAAGCTGCGCAGATCTGAATATCGATACATATGCTGATATCCATATAACGAAAAAGTTTTTAATAAGATGCATGACTGCATGAATAAAGTTATCGAATTCAAAAGATGCAAAAGCATTAGGTATTATGAACAAATTTTTTGTTTTTATTCTTTTTTTTTTTTAACAATATAAACAATATACTGAAGTTTGCTTTTAAATACAACTAAATACAAATGCTAAATAATACAATAATATTATATTAAAACTTATACAGTATATAAACAAAAATATTCCATTTTAATATCAAAAGAACTACCCTAAGGATTAAAAGATTAAAAAAGTATTGAAATATTCACTATAGTTAAGAATGAAAATTTTTAATAGAGTGATGCTCAGATTTTTTTTTTTCTTCCATAGTCTAGGTAGAATATACTAGCTAAAAATTTCTTTCCATCCAAATGTTCTTATTCCGGATATACTGGGATTGTTTTATTCAATTGTTCATAACTTACATTATTATGATAACTCGTCATCTTGCTCCAACTCTTCGTCATTACTGTTCACCACTTTATAACTAAATGGTCCATAACGTGCATTATCATGAGATTTATAACTCCTGTCATCTTGCTCAAACTCCTCGTCGTTACTGTTCACCGCATTATAACCAAATTGTCCGTAATGTACATTATTATGTTTATATCTTTCATCAAGGACATCATCATCTTCTAACTCTCCACCATTTCTTTCTCCATCATTGATATGCATTGTGGTTACCGGAAAATCACTTATACTCTCTATGTTTTCCATATTATCAAAGTTAGTCAAAGTAATTCGCGGTTTTTCAACAGACATAGCGTTAACTCTATTACGCCTGCCCAGTGGTGGTAACGGATAATTAACTCTTTGAGAATGAGTTCTTGGGATGCCGTAATTTCCAAATCTCATCCACACATGACCTGGTGGTTCTATCCTTGTCTCAGGAACAATAGTGGGTGATGATGGTATATCCTCAATGTATTCGCCGCTATACTTCGATGATGAGTCTTCGTGGTCGTAATATGATGTGCTGACGGTAGTGGATTGATTAGGTGTTTCTTTGTGTCTTAAAAGTCTGTATATTCTACCAAGAATTATACAGCTGAAAAGTAACGAGGAAGTCAATAAACTCATGAAAGGTATTATATCATAGTTTACAGAATATATCTGATAGAGTATCTATTAAAAAAATGTCAAATAAAAAGGTTAAGTCATATCATACTGAAGATTAATCAAATAATACTATAATAATCATAATAATGATTATTTTTCACCTGAACGATTAACTGAGGTCCATCTTCAATAAATAAATTAATACAGCCAGCACGAAGTATCCAATTTTTACTTGACTTAGATAATGGTGCATAAAAAAATGGGCTATTGGCTAATTTTGAATTTATTAGTGACAATATGTCAATATCTATCCCGGAGCAAAGTACGGATAAAGCTGCTACGTTGTGATATTTTCTAAACCATTCATAGAATGAAGTATCCTGTTGTGAAAGTTCATGGATTAATAGGAAAAATGATGCAATTATGTTGAACCCCAATGGTACTATTATAAAAAGCAAACTTTTTTTTTTTTTAGATGAGAAGCACAGTAAAAAAAAAAAAAATGGTTGGTTATAAATTTGAGATGTTAAAAACCAAATATAGAGATTAAATCTAAATGTTTATAATACCTAGGAAGGTATAAAAAGGATAAATCCTTCGAATATACAAGCACAAACATCAAATCGATAGTAAAATCTAAAATTATAAGTAAAATCCTGAATGGTATAAAGTTGTTTCCCTAAATAATCAAATGTAGATAATTTCAATAAATGTATAATCCAAAGATTAACGTTCAAATATTGAACTTACATTTCTTGGTTCTTGATATGAAAATAGTGCAAGAACGGCCAAAAGAAAAGGCACGGCACCAATGAAAATTAAAGAATATCCATAACTATCCCAAACGTTCTCTAAAAAATTTTTGACAATGTTTGGAAAATTCATTTATTACACATCTAAAGTTATATTGCTATATATGTACTTAAACCTTCATAACATCAAAAAAACAAACTTACTTTTAGGCTTAAACCCATATTGACTATCCAACTTACTACTTATTGATAATTTAGATATCATTGTAACATCTCTGTTTGTTATCAAATCGTTTATTGTTTCGATAACTTTAGATACGCTAAGATTTTTCATATTATCATTTCCTGGTAGTATTTGAAATTTTAATAAAATCTGTGAATAATCATCAACATTTTTATCCCATTGAAAATGACTATCAGCTTTTATGCTTGAAGAATCTATTGGAACTGAATGTGAGAGTTCAAGACTTAAATTACGGAGATAATCTGATTTGTTGGATATCGGAAGACTATCGAAGCTACGTGACTCATCTCTGTTTAGACGGGTTAATACGTATTCTGCAACTAAATTTTATCGTTATTAAGTTTGTAAAGAATATTATAAATAATATTATAAAGAACTAAATTTATTAATCAGTTCAATAATTAATTTTATTTCAAATTTCAAAAATAGATAAAAAACTTACTTCCAAGGTTTTCAGCTGACTTATTTTCTATAAATGCCCAATATACTTAATTAACAACCTTTCACCAAATACATTCATAAACATGAAATATCATCTTTCTCACCTGTTGTAAAACTCCAGTTAGCACCTGGCAAAGGTTCATCAGATAGAAAATCTTTAACAAAATTATTATCCATAACAATATAGTATCGACTTCCTGGAGAAGCAAATGTACTTTTCAAAACTGTTATCGAAACCGTCTTATTATCTGATAAAATTTTAACTTTGTCACTATTATTATGTGCATTATAATATAATCTTAGCAGCATATCTGTGCCACTGTCTTGGTATATGGAAATATTTCCTACTGATAATGCAATTTGATTGTAAAATGTCATACTGATCACCTGGTTGCTTGGAAAAGGGTTAGTTATATTTGGGAACGTTATGTTGATATTTAAATTGTTAGAAATATGATCTATAAAATTTTCCTAAAATTAAAATTCATCAAATTCTTTTTGAACAAAAAAAAAAGAAAAAAAGAGAGCTAGATACCAAGAGTAACAAATTTGTAGGCGACAGTTGTTGTTAAATTCCAAATACTTTCATTCGATACTGTAGAGTTTACATCCGAAATCATCCAAACAGTATTGTTAAGAAGCACACCATTCGGTATCACAAGATTCCCAGGTATTGTAGGTGAATCCCAAGCTTTAAAGAAATTTCCTTGGAGATCATAAACATAACCAATGAAAGTGTTGTTAGTTTTCAAACGAATAACTAAAAGGTATCCACCACTCCACAATTGGTACATCTTATCTAAGTTAAAAGTAGTATCAGCAATGTTCAATGTCGAAGAATTCTTTATGCCTCCACTCGAAAAGAATGCTACTTTAACGTATCGTGCAGAAATATTTGAAGTATTACTCGATTTAATACTAAAAACACAAGCTAATCCAGGATCATAATATGTATTGTCACATGTTTCAATATTCATCGAAATTGCTTGTGACATGTATTGATATATTATTGAGGGTTGTGTCATATAATATGTCGGACGAATGAATACTACTTTAGCTACCCATTGAGCATCGATAAAGCCAGGTGTAAGATTATCCGATGGTCCTGTCATTACAAAACAATATCCACCATCGATCATCGCAATTATTTGGTATTGATGAGATGGATTTATAGGAATTTGGCCCAAATTATTTGAAAATGTTACGTTACGTTGGTCTCTGAAATATATATGTTTCTTGTTACATAATATTTCAAATAAATTTAGTCACGTTATTAAAACTTACGTAATAGAATATTTTTTCCATCTTATGAATTGTTTTTGGGACACACGGTTAACCCACATAAATCCATATCTCTGGGAAGAATCGGCCACTAATGTACCCAATGATGATGTATCACTTTCGGTATAATTGATCAATCCAAGACTTATATTTCTTCATCAGATCGTGTATAATAATTATAGAGGTAGATTAGAATTGATACTGAATCTAAATTAATGCGTACAAAAAAAAAAATAAGAAAGAAAGGTTGGCTTCTTACTGAAAAACATTTCCATTCCAATCCATAAACAATCCAATTTCCTCATGCGTTTCTATACTCCCAGTATGAGTTTGTAAAAACGCGATCATGATATGATTATATGACAAGGGAAAAATACGAATCAGATCACGTGGAGGATTAGTTGAAATTGGGCAAAAATTAAAAGTAGGAATCGCGGTTATTTCGGGGTCAGTTATACTATTGTTGATACCCATAGTGGGAGAATTCAAGTATATTAGTCTTAGATGCAAGTAAGGTTCAGAACAATTGTTTACACCACTACGAATTAGTCGTAGGATTATCGGTCCATTTGGATAACTTGCTGCATTGAATACATGAAGTCCACTTGGCTCTCTTAGTGATGAAGTATTATAATTACTTCCATTTGACTGAGAGTCAAATGGTAATAAATAATTCGTTAGGGAAGGTGTTATATTTGGTATTTCATTGGCAGGATATTGTGGATAGTCTAGCGAATAACATGACAGTACACATAATATCGTGACTAGAACGACAATTTTCATTAAATTTATTATAGACATTGAACAAAATTATCATTATAAAAAAAAAGAATTTTATCCGTCTTTTAAATTCAGTTTCGGAGATCTTTTAAATTTGTCCTAGATTTTTACCGATTGAATGTTCGTACGACAAGCAATCCAAACAAACCACATGCGTACGAAAACGCTTCGTTTATTCTTTAGCATTGTTTTTATAACAATAAAGTTCAAATGAATTTGTTGTTTAGGAAATGATGAACTGTCAGACAAATTTAGCCTCAACCAATTGAATCACCTCATCGTTTTTTATGGTCGAGAATTCTCTGTAAGGACAAAATTTTCCAAAAATGGAGACGTCCACACAGTCATGTGTATAACGTTAATGTTTAAATTTATTAATATTTAAAAGTCGCGATTGCCTATCATGCATTCCAAATTTTCTTGGCATCAACAATTATTATTTAGATTGTTCGATTTTTGTTCTTCGAACCTACTATACCTTAGTTAAATAGACCGTCAATTTCTAAAAAATCAGCTACAGTGCAGGACATCTAAAATTTTGCAGATCATTAATTATAGAAATGATTAAAATAATTTTGATTGGTTAAATTTTTATTATCAAGATTAAATTTTTTATAATAGCGCTGAAATTTTTTGTGATAATAGTATTTTAAGATAAAATAACTTCATAATAAATAAATATTTTTTAAAAAAATTTCTATAGATATATTCTTTTAAGCATAAAGAATAAGTTTATAGAAAGTTTTTTTAAAATATTTATTGTATTATTCTTAGTAAGATTTTTTTATGTGATTAGATGTCGCGAACTGTAACTTTACTCAATTTTATTAGTCAACACCAAATTAACTACAATCATTATTTATTAAATTTTTTTTTTTTCATTACATGGCTCCTAATTTTTCACCCATAACTACTTTTTTTACTGATATTTTAACAGCTGATATTTTCATGGTGGACTTTGGATTTTTTTTGTCGATTTCTTAAATTGTATTATAAGAAATTTTAGAAATTTTATTTGTAAACCATTTATAAAAATAATATAAACAAACTCAAAGGAAAGAAATTTTATTCACCAAGAAGAAAAGCTTTGACAAATCCTGTGAAAGTAACAGTTAGAAAGCCATGGGTGTTAGGATCGTCGGCATCATAAACATCACGAATCAGCCTCGATATCATGCATCATTGCGACTGCACCGCAATACTGCATAATATCGAGGATGTTTCATAATATCTATGATAGTTTTAGAGCAGGTTTTCAATATCCTCTAAAAGAAACTATATTAAAAATTACAAATCTAAAATTAATGTTTAAAAATTTTATTAGGAATTAATAAATAATTCTTTTGAATAAAATTTTATACGTATCTTTTTAGTTTATAAATATTTTGGATTAATTATAGTATAGTTTACCCTACCTTAGTGTTTTTGTGTTTCTGGTAATTCTGCTGGGTTAAATATAGTATAGGCATCTTGACGTAACAAAGTTTTCAGAAACACATAATCACTAGGTAAGTTATACTATAATTGATCCAATAATGTAATTTTTTCTTATAAATTAAATAAATTTTTTTTAAAAACTACTGTATTAGTATGCATATAGTGTTTATACAAATTTTGTATAACATATAAATTGTAAGCCAAAAATTAATGTTAAAGTAAGATTAGCTTTTGGGATTTGTTTGTAAACTTTGAACCAAACTTAGATCGAATTCAAACTTGATTAAAAGTTTAAAACATCAAAGTTTGAGTTTAGTTTGAAAATCAAACCAGAATCAAGCTTAACAAAAGTTTTAATCTACTGTTTTTTGGTGCATTTTTTGATATATAACGCCCGAGTGATGGATGCTACTGATTATTTTTACTAAAATTCTTTTAATAATTTATTTTAATTTTATTTATATAAATTAAAACTTAGGTCATTCAAAGTTGATTAGTTGGTCCACGTGCTCAGAAGTGAGAATAAAGGGAAATTTTAAACAAACATATATACGCCTAGCAAAAATATCGTTCCTGATGGATCGTTGGTACTGTTTTTGATAGGGTAAGAAACAAATATTGATTTACATACCGTTCCTGATAGGGTTCTAAAAAAATACTATACTACCATAGTGAAGTATATGAAAAATGTTAGGACTAGAGTTCATTTTTAAACCCTATCAGGAACAGTACTCAAATAATATTTTTTTTAACTCCTTCAAAGTATCAGTATTTTGCATGCCTAAGAATGTTTGATTAAATTTCATTGGTTAAACGACCCTAGCGTCACTCACAAAAATGGTAGCCGGACAGATCTGCGTGATTGGGGATGGATTCGGTCACGAACGGTCACAATTATTCATAACCAATTTGCTAAATA
>CAJVQA010011829.1:0-10479 GCA_910591915.1 Cetraspora pellucida
GTTTAGCTAGCAAAACATAATTAGTTTGTATATGTGAAAATATTAAATTAATAAAAAGATATATATTATATTAGTCACTAGCTAAATTGGCATATTCATATGATTTTATATTATGTTGTTATAGTATAAGGCCTTTGGTTAAACCAACATCTGGATATATCAACAATTTTTTCATTGCTAGAGAGTGTTGATATAACCAGAGTGACATATATAGCTAAGCTATATTTATATTACTTATATTTAAAACTATCTTATATTATGATTAATAAAGAAACTATTGGACATTTTTTAAATATTTATTGATAATACATTTATAGCATATACTGAATCTGACAAGTTATATTAATTATTAAGCACAAAGATTAGAATCTAATGAAAGCTTTAATTTGATTATATTTGAAATTTAAATATACTTATAGTACTAAAATTTTAGACTGAAAATTTTTATTCAGAAGTAAAACTACCTATTATAGTAAAATCTTGAGTCATTTGCATTTCTTCAAATTTTTTTAGTTACACATAATCTTGTAATTTTATTTATTATAATGATAACTTGTTCAAGATTCAATATATGTTGGTTTGAATAATATGTATATTTGCTTAATGACTTATATATTAGAAAAAGCAGCTTATATCAGAGACAGAATGAAATGAAGTATAATAATTTTTTTGGTTAACTATTTTATAAAAATTACATTAAACATATTTATTGTATAAAATTTAACTAAGCTGAATTTGTATTACTTATCACTATAATTTAAAGTTAAGTTTATGGTTTAAATATTTTTAGTCAGTCTAGATAATAAACCAGATTATAGTATAGATAATTTTTTTGATTAGCTTAAATAGTAAAATATATTTTTGTTGTTTGAGATGTGTGTCAGTATTAATCAATGCATAAGTTGTAGCTTATCTTTATTAGTTAATTAATATGTATAATATGGCTTGGGTTTTAATTTAGTATATTTAATATTTAATTTATTTAATTCACTATAAAAAATAATGTTAAATAGTATAATGTAAATAATTTAATTAAGAAAAATAAATTTATAATTTTATTATCTTTAAATAAAATAAAACTAATATAACATTCAATATCTACTTATGTATCTTTATTTTTTATCAAATTCAAATAATTAAAATAAAATATATTTAGTATTTTACAATTTTGTGAAAATATCTCAAATTTCTTTCACTGTTGATTGTTCTTTTGGTTTTATATTCCAACATTACTTTATTAAATTAGCATAACATTTTACAATATCTTCATAAATTTGTAGACATAAACTATTAATTATTTATAATTGAATTTGAAATTCAAATTGTAATTCTAGGTTTTGCACAAAAACACAAGTTTGCTATATAAAATTTCCTAAACAAATATTTTAAATAAGAAAATATTAAATGTTTTAGTATATGATTGTTTGTCTAAAACTTCTGAAGCAATGTATAGTAAAATTTTACAAACATTATAAGATTCTAATTCAAAAACAATATTAGCATTTATTGAAAGTCCTAAATCAGCAATATATGTATTTTTTAAGCTAAAAAGCAATATATTTTTAGTAAATAAGATCATGAGAATAAATTATCTTAAAATTAGTTGCTATACTTTGTAATAGATTTATTTTATCTTTCCAATTGATTTGTGTTGTAGCATAAAGATTTTTACATAAACAACCTTTTGGAGCATATTCTATTACAAGAATAAAATCTTTTGATACCTTATCTTTTGATATGTCCAAATAAGACAAAACTGTAACTTTTTTTGCAGATCATTTGTACCAAATTTTTGCTAAAAATATTTAACTATTTCTAATTATTTTATTAAGTTAACCTTATTTTTGCTTTTAAGTAAACTTGTTCAGAACACTTTTTTGCTTTCAGGTTGCTAAGTTTTAAGCTTTGACAACACTGGCTACTAAGAAAAGTTACAAAAACCAAAATTTGGTTTTTGTTTATTTTCTTGAAATTTATTAACTAAATACATTTTCTACCTTAGTAATACTTTGTTCAGCTTACTAAAATAAATATTTTATATATATTTTATCAAAAACTGATTAAAACTTATCAAAATATCAACAAAAAGACAAAACTAAAACCTATCTTTGCAGGATTTTTCAAAGACAATTTTAGAAAAACTTGTTGGGTTGCCCTAGAAATTTCACTTTTTTGGTACTCATTAAAATTTCCTAAACATCTAATTATCTTTCCTGATAGCCCCATACTTTTTAGATCTTTTCTAAACAGTTTAAAAACACTTAAAATTAGAAAATTTTCTAGAAAATTTGGTTTTCTAAACATTCCAATAAATTTTAATATTACAAAGTTATTTAGTATATATACTTACACAAGATGCCTACCTTGGTAGCAGTCACACCTAATACTATTAACTTTGATTACTTTTATCAAAAATGTTTTAAAAACTTTAGTATTGGAATCCATAAAGATAACATAAATATATCATGTCCTATTCTTTCTAACAAACAAATTAGTAATTGTATAACAACTGAACTCAGAAGTGTTATTAAAAGCAGTTACTTCTTTAAAACATTAATAACAAGTTCTATTGTTAGTTGTTTCTATGAAAAATATTATACATACTTTATTTCGACAACCAACCAAACATATAATGAAAATAAAGCAATTAATGTAATTAAAAAATCTAAAGACAAAAAATCTTTAGTACATAACATTATAAATTCTACTGAATTCATCCTACTATCACCTAACTCTTTTTTCTCACCTATTACATATTAGCATACATGTGCTATATATAACTTATCTATTAATTGTAAAGTAACCAATAATTAACACTACTTAGTAGCTAACTCTATCCTATTTAATGATAAACACTATTATAAATTATGTACTCAAACTCAAGCTAATAAACAACAAAGCATTCTTATACCTTAATAAAATACTTTTACTTTTCAACAAAGTCTTTATACTACTTTTATCAAAAATCCAACAGTTATTTTCTGAATACAGAAACCCATTATTATTTTAACTTAATTCTTTAACCTTAACAGAAGACAACACAAACAATACAAATGATAATATGAATATTGATAGCAATTTGTCTAGTAGCCAAAATCAATAACAACAACTGCAACAACTAAACAATCAACATCAATAACAACAAAAACAACCTAAACAAACACAGAAGAAGAACAACAACAATAAAAACAACTCTTAAATAAGCCACAACCAATACTTCTAACAACCAAAACAACATTAAAACTAATCCAACATTTGACTGGCTTACCAAGTTTCTTAATTCTGAAGCAATGAAATTCAAAACCCAACTTGAAACATATTTCTCTAAAAAAATGTTCAATCTTCTTAAACAACACTTACACAACTTCTATCTTGGCAAGAAAATTAAACCCAAAACTGATAATCGCAAAGCACTTAAATCTAGCTGCTATTATATTATTCATATAATGGCAAAAAGTAGATCTGAATTTCTTGTTGAATTTATTCAACAAAATAATACTAAAACTGACAAAGCAATTACTATTCCTTTTAATATACTTGAAGACACTCTCAAAAAACTAATTCTTACTTTTACAGCAATCCTTTTTACAAAGCTTAGTTACTCAAAAATCTTTGCCTCATTTGCAACTATTTCATCTTATACAAACCAAAACAGATTACAACTTTGTATTAATCTTACATGAATTCATCTATATCTCTATAATAATTATCAGTCAATTAATTATGTTAAATTTGTTAAAGACTTCAAACTTTGACCTAAAAGATTTACAATCAAATTAGAAGTAACTGATATTAATTAAGATAAACAATATCTTACAATCAAATCAGATAGCAAATTTAATATTTATCTTAAATTTAACATTCTCAAAATACTTTTTCTTCAGAAATTAAATATTTCATTTTTAAAAAAACTTATTAGACTATTTTAAACAATAGTTCAAACAATTCTTTCCTCTATATAACTGACAATTTACTGAGTTTTTTGATAAAACTAAAGTTTTTAATTCCTTTAAATTTCAATTTCAGTAACAATTTATTTTATATCTCAAAAAAAATATACCTACTAATTTATAATTTGAAAAACCTAATAATTTACAAGAATGTCATAACACTACAATCAAATAAGACAATTATTATATACTTACTTAAACAGATACAATTTGCTCTTATTTAGATAAAGTTGAACTCAAAAACAAAGAAAAACAAACAAAAACCCAAACCCCTTCCAAAAAGCCTCAAAGCCAGCACAATTCTTTAAAACTCTTAAATAATATTTTTCAAAAATCCTTTATTGATTTTTCTAAACAGAAAAATAAAATCTGAAAACAATCTGATATTAGTTCTTCCATATTTTACAAAAATAGTAAACATGAAGCAATCCTCAATAAAGAGATTTCAACCTCTCTTCTTGACTAACTTGTAACTGAAGCTGAAAATTTTGCTTACAAAATTAATAATATTCAAACTAATCCTAAATGTCACAGTTACTATTTTTATTTATATCTTAATCTTTATCAAAAATACTGCAGCACAAAACCACAATATTAAAAACTCAATAAATAACAAGCAATAGATCTTCTTACCTCCAAGCCAATCAATACTGACTTTCTTGCAAGAGTTTTAACATTTTATAACTCTTAAAATAAGTCTTTTACTTATTCTTAAACCAACAAATTTTAAAAGAAACAGCTTATTTAGAAGCAGATAAACTGCTACAAGATAAATTTAAAATGACATATGCAATACCATCTTTAATTAAAGAGACTCTCTTCTTTAAAGAAACTTCTTTTCTGTAAACTTGTCTTTTGCAAAACTTATAGAAGCAACTGCCATCTTATCAAAAGAAATATTCATAATAGTTAATAAGAAAAATGATGTAAGTGGGCAGACAGTAAAGCCTATTTACATGAAAGGCCAGAATAATGAAAGTCAGATCCAATGCACAGAGAAGACTATGGTATCTTGCACAGTTGTGAGAGCTAAGCATATGGTGATCAACCTTGTAGAAGACAATTTCACAAGATCATTTTCAATATTTTTAGTTTTATATGATCTTAATATATATTATACTAAATTTCTTTTTTATTACAATATTTCTTTTTTTTCTTGTAACCAAACTATTCAAACTCTTATACAACATATCAATAAGCATAACTTCAACTAAACTGTTACTAGCATTTCATTCTCTGTTAATAATAATTATAGTGAAACCCATATATATCTTCCTAATAACCTACTTTTATCTAATCACATCATTATTCTCTCTTATTTTCTTTCTAAGTTTTACAACCTCCTTTCAAATTATACTTTTCTAATTCTACTTTTGTATTATCAGATACACTTATACAGAATACATATGACTTATATCTCAAAAGTGCTACACATAATATTAGAGGTTTTAACACTATAACCAAAAGAGAAACATGACAAAACTATTGTCTTTACAATAATATTAATATTGCTTGAATTACTGAAACCAAAATTGCTAACAACAATAACCTTCATTTCTATAATAACAATTTATTTATATACTTTTGGGCTAATTCAGACAACTCAGCTGAAGATGCTGCTATCATGATCTGTAAACATTTATAACCTCATATACATAACTGCCAAACACATTCTAATGGAGCAGTTACTCTCGATCTTTTTTTCAAAAGTGAAACCAATCTGTGTATTATAGCTGTTTATCTTTCTTCAACTAAAATGCATAAATGTAATAAAATACAAAATACAATTATCACATAGATTCAACAAGCTCAACAACTTAACTTTCATTCTATTATACTTGGTGACTTTAATACACATGATGACATTAATAGTTCATCATCTAAATTCCAACTTATTAATTATCTACATCAATCCAACATGTTTGATCTTGATGACATGTAGATAATAAATATTACATATAGTTAAACAACATTAGTCAAAGTTACATTGACTATATCTGTACTGACTCATTTAACATTCAATTCTTTTTTTCATATAAACTTGATGATAGTAATTCCTCTACACTTAGTGACCACTCTATTCTTATATCTACTTGGACTTTTACAAATATATATAGCAAATTATCATGACATCATATTGGCATTAGCTATAGAATTTTTAACTACAAGGCTATGTTACTAGAAAAATGGACAGAATTTTTAGATCTTTTTTCTCATAACCTTAACCTACACAACACTACTTAATAGCAATACTAATAAAAGCATTAAAACTACTTGGCACAAAATTGAACATATAATTATTAATACTGCAACACCTCTATTTCTAATAAAATAACTTGAAAACATAACTACAATCATCAATACTCTCCTTATTCTACATTATTCTATTTATTACTAAAGAGCTTAAACATTTAATTAAAATTGTTAAAAGCTACAACAATCTTAATATTTAACTGATTAATGTTAAAGTTCAGATTATTAACAATAAATCTAAATGTAATCTTTAAGCTCTTATCTTATATAATAACTTATATAGCTAGATTCAACATGCACAAAACATATTAAAGCAACTCTATTATGCTTGTTATGTTAAAAACTTATTATTACTTCAACAACAAATATATCAAGCAACTGAAAAAAAATGTGAAACTTTTCTAACATATCCTAAACAAGCTATTAATAGCATTTTTAACTATTATAAACCTTTAATTCGTTTTTTTAATATCAAACTTCTTGACCAACTAATTACAGAACCAAACCTTATCAAACAACATATACAATCTCATTTTTTTAACTGGACAGCATATCGACCAATTGATCAAAATTTGTTTAATAACTTTTGGTATACACAATATCAACCCTAATCACATATTAACATTCAGTAATACAATTCCTTCAACTCTTATATTACTAAAGAAGAAGTTTTTCAAACTATATCAAAACTTCTAAACAGAAAAGCCTGTAGACCTACAGGCATTAGCTATGAAATGCTTAAATATGCAGGTATTACCAGTATTAAAGCTATTACTGCTTTACTCAATTGCTGCCTAAACAATAAAAACATAGCAGAATATATCCTATTTCTAAACATAATACTTTTAATAATAACTTAAATCTTACTTATCCTATAAGTTTTATTAAACATATCTGAAAAGTATATATAAAAATTATTACTACTAGGATTAGTACTGTATTCACACAACATTCTATTCTATTTCTATATAATTATATAACTTTATCTAACAACAACACATCTATACCTATTCATATACTTAACAACCTCATCGAGGATACATTATATAGTCAAAAACCAATATAGCTTATATCTCAGAATATGAGCAAAGCATATAATTCTGTTAATCTAACTCTATTTCAAAAGTCTCTCTAATTTCTTGCCTTATCTAACTCTATTAATAATGCCATTATCAACTTACTTACTGATCAACATAACCAAGTTATTAAAATTTTGGTCTTATTTTATCATATTTAGTATTTAATAAAATTGATCAGAATAAAACATTACTCTATTTTTATAAAAGATTTATTATAACCCATTCATTACATATATTTATAACAATTTTAAAGATTATACTACACAAGCCTTCTGGTCTACTAACTTCAAACACAAAACATACAACAAATCTAATTCATACTATTCAGTTCTTGCTTATATGAATAACACTCTATAGGTTATATCTTCACAACAAAAGCTATCACAAATTCTATCAACAGTTAAATCTTTCTTCAACAGGGCTAATATTCAAATTAATACTTCCAAGTCCTTATTAACAACTAACAATACCTCAACTGACTATACTCTTATTATATATAATAATTATTCTTTAAATCTTTATTTATTAAATAAACCATTTAAATTTCTTAAATACTAGTTTACACTTAATAACAAACTAAATTTATTACTGCTAAATCATCATATCTTATTAAAATTCTAAGCACTAAACAAATTACTGATATATATATATAATATATAATTAATACTGTCATTATTTTTACAATTGAGTATCATTTTTATAATATTGTTCTTAGTCAAAACACATATAACAAAATTCTTACAAGTCATATTGAACTTATTAAAAATAAGGCTAAACTCAATTGAATAATTTCTACAAATATACTATTTCATTCTAAATTTTACAACATTTGTAATATATAGAATATTCAATTACAACACCAAATTACAAACTTTACCAAAAGATATAATTCATCTAACCTTTAAGAAATAAGTATTCACATTAGACTTCAACAACTTCAAAATAATTTATAGTTACCTATCAGTATTCTAATACATGATAATCCTATTATTGATAGTCCCAACAAACATATAATTAATTTTAAGATTATTTAGCTCTTTAAACATCTTGGCATAATATTTATATCTAATCTACTATACATATTCTATGCACTATTCAAGAGGGCTTTATCTTACTTGAATCATTACTTTTTTTATACTCTAAATTTATAACATTTAAGAAACAACTTAAACATCATGGCATTTTATATTTATATCAACTTATCACATTTGATAACTCATGCCTTCTAGACTAAAAACATATTTCTTTATATATAAACAAAATTCTCAAAGACAAACAACCATTCTGGTTTACTTATTTTGAGGACCAAGTCACAAGTCACTCTTACAATTATACTTTTTATCAAAATTTACACATCTAATACAAATTATTATAGTTATACTACTGGATATTTTTCTTCATGAAAAAAACTATGGTGTATCATAGTTCTTGACAATCAAATTATTATTAGCAAAGCTAGAAGCAGCCTTCACTATTTGGAACTGTTCTTATAACTCACTGGCAATGTCATATTGAATTACAATTTACTCATCTTTATTCTCATTTACTTATTTAATCAAATGCATGTTTAGGCTATTATCTTAATTCTTACACAATAGCTAACAAATGCACAATTATTATTTCTATTAATGTTATAACTAAATTTTATGGTCAAGTTAATACATATGACAAAACTTTTAACTTTAATGCCAACCATTTTGATCTTATATATTCTATTGAAATCAGACATCCTATACAAACTCCAAATTCTTCTAACATTATTATTACAAAACACTCAATTTGAAACATCTTTAAACACAGTTCACTTATAAACAATTTTCAGCAAATCACTAATTATAACTCCAACTTATTAGAAATTTACTTTTATATAGATAACTTAGTCATAAACTTGAATACTCCACAATGCTCAATGGATATTAGATGGGCTCAAGTTTTAAATAATTCTATACTTCATATCTTCCAAGCTCAAACTAAATATTGGTCTTGCTCATTTAAGTCAGAACTTATTGCTATTTTATCAGCTCTCATTACTGCTTCTAGAAACTGTATTATAAACATATATACAAACTCACAATCTGTAATTTTCAAATACAACAGTCTTTTAAACTCAACAACAATTATATTATATATTCATATGCCATATTTCTTACTATAGAACACATTTATCAATTTCATCAAACCATATAATATTCATATTATCTTCTACAAAATTACTGCTCATCAAGATAACAAATATAACAATCTTGCTGACCAACTAGTACATAACCATTACAACTTGCTATACCTTATTTTTACACATTATAATACTTACAACTTAGCTTATATTCTAACCTTCAAGAATTTTTTATTAGAGTTACCTACTTATTATAGTATTCATACAATATGTCATGCACATATATATGCACTTTGAATAACACAAACCCATTTTCAAAAATGGCACAAAATCCTTAATCAAGTTAACTTGCAAGCTACTTAGCTTTATATTAACAATAATCAAAAAATCTCAAACTTTTTTTACAGCTTTCAGTTTTTAACTTTTAAATTTTTAGAATTAAAATTCTATCAGATGAACTTTTTACTTCATATATTCTACATAAACACTATCCTTTATATTTACCTATTTGTCATTAATGTTACCAAATTAGTTCACATCTTTACTGAACAACTTGTCCATCTAACCAACTATTACTTAGTCTTATTGATATCTTATTACAACATACTTTCAATTCAAATATATTTGATACTACATTTATAATAAATCTGATATACCATCAATTTTCTCAATCCTAACAGGCTTAATATCAAATAAACTCATTAATACTATTGCAAATTTGTCTTTCAAAAAAGTAGCTACTACAGTTTTCATAAAATTTTTACTTCATCTTAATTAACAAATCTATTACAAAATTTGGATTCTCTACTGTATTTTAAGATCTAGAGCCCAACTTTCTAATTATAATTCATTATTAAATTCTATTCCTTCTGTATTACACACTCATTCTTCTAATTCAATTAGTTTCAAAATTACTCCTAGTATATCCAATAAATTAAATATCAAACTAATTCTCTATACATTATTACTAATACTCAAATCTAGTTGAGCCTTGGCCACTTTAGTTAGTTTAGGTCACAGATAAATTAGTCTGAGCTTCTATTCTTTCTATAATATTTTAAAAGTAGACTTGTACTTTATGTAA
>CAJVQA010011830.1:0-10479 GCA_910591915.1 Cetraspora pellucida
ATAAAGTAGGTTTTTAAAAATATTTTTTATTTAGAAAGTATATTGCTAAAATTAATTGTTAAGTTTTTATTATAAAATTTAATTTTAAAAAAATTAATACAAACAAATTTGCCTGTATTACAATTTAAGAAATAACTTAAAATCAATCTAAATTCTTAGCTAAATTTTTTTATCGATTTTAAGTTATAATTTACTAAATTTTAGTTTTTAAAATTTAATTAAATTTTTTATTTAATTTTACAGAAAATGTTTCAATGGGCTGCAGCATTCAAGTACTTTTATAGAAAGAAGGACAAACAGATTTCTGATTATAACACAGAGGAAGTGATATAATTATTAACAAATAAAGATATCTATTCACCTAAATTAACAGATGCTGTTCAAGAAAAGGATAAAAAAGATCATATGTATATTAATGTTTATGGCTTGTCTTGAAGGTCGAGAAAGATAATTTTTTTTTGTTGATATTATATTAGTAAAAATTTGACAATTGATATTTAGTATGTTAAATGATATACATAGCATATTATTTGACACATCTAAAATTAATCAAATATATAACAAAATTCAATATTTCAAATTTTAATTTATTAATTACATAAAATTTTAATTTTTTTATTTTAATAATTAATTAATCTATTACATAACATTCTTGATATAACCATGAAACCTAATTTCAGATATTCTTATCAACTATCATATATATTAATAGCATTCTAGCCTGATAATATTCCCTAATTAGATAGTAAATAATAATAAAGATGATGAAAATAATTATAATAATGAAAATAAGAATAAGAGTAAAAAGAAAGAGAAGAAAGATAAGAATAAAAAAGAGAATAAAAAAGAGAAGAAAGAAGAGAAGAAAAGTAGTAGTAAAAAAAGAGGCTATAAAAGTGAAAATAGTAATAATAGTGAAGACACACAGATATATAAAAAAAGAATTAGTAAAAGACCAGCTTCTGATTTCATAAAGGAATAGTAAAAGAAGCAAAAGGTTTAACCTTTTTTTAGAAAAATCTTTTTTATAAATTTTGTATCTATTTTTTTTATTTTATTTTGCTAATAAAAATATATAATTAGTAGCAAATTTCGAATGTTTTTAATAAACCAGTTTTAATTATATATATAGTAATATATATTCAGTATAAATTTTGCTTTTAAAATTCAACATCTGAATTCTGAATAAATTAAGATTTGCCCAGAATTTGGATATCAAATTTTTATATTTGAGCTGAATGTTATTAGTAATCAACTGCCAATTATAAATCAATTTATTATATTATTCAACTGTTAATTAAAATAGCCAATTTGGTCTAAACTTGACTGTTGATTAATCAGTTAAATTTATACCAAATGTTATTAGCAATCAACTGTCAATTAACTACTAATTTTGACTTGTTATTTAATATAAAATTAGCCAATAATTAACAGCTAAGTTCAGACTAAATTAGCTATATTAATCAGTAGTCGATTTTCTTATATTTGACTAGTAAATAGTAATTCAGTATTAATAAAGTCACTTTACTTAGCATTACAAAGAATTAAGTTGCCAGAAGAAACAGTAAAGTTTAAATTAGAGCTTTATGATAGAAGAAAAGTTAGCATTATAATAGAGTTTAGAATTACAAAAATGTTTGTTACTAGTAATGGAATTAAACAAAGAGAAATAATCACTTTATTGATTTGAAGAATATTTTATAATCTACTGTTAAGAAGGTTTCAAGATAAAACAAGTTTAGAATACAAAATAAATGCAAATGAGATATTGAATTTACAAATGAATAGGGTCAAAGTAAGAAGGATGAGATAAGTTTTAGTTACTTATGCAAATAACACAACTTGGATAGCAAAAGCAAGAAAAAGATGCAGACAATTGTGCAGATTTTACAAAGGTTCTTTAAGTTTAATGACATTTAAATTAATAGTATCAAGTTAAAGCTATTGGTAATTAACTCTAGCTAAAAAGATAAAATATATTTGTATTAATAGATAACTTTTAACTATATATTAAAAAAAAGCATTTATTAACAAGAATGTTAGAAGTGTGGTTAAGTATAGAAGCAAATAAAAGATTAGTTGTTAAAAGGCAAAGAATATTATGCAGCAATTTATACAAAGTTTACAGTTTAAGAAATTAACTATTAGCTAGCTAATATATATTAATAATATATGTATAATACCAAAATTGGTATATATATTGCAAATAGCAAAGGTGTCTAAAAAGTGACTAAATTGCTTACATTAGTTAGTAATTAAATTAATTAAAACCAAAATAGGTCTGCTAGCAATTGCAGAAAATAATATAATTGCACATCAAGGTTTAGGATAATATAAAATACCAAGTCAAAAAGTTTTTAATAATTAGTTGGTCTCTAACAAAGAAGACTAAATAAGTCAGATTGAGTTGATAAAATAACAAGAATATATATAAAACAAGGTTATACACTAGCAGAGTTGATATTAAAAAAATTAAATATAGCAAATGCAAGTAACTTGAAAAAAATCTAAAAGAAAAACCTGACATGTTTAGTATTACTAAGAGCAAAAAAATGGGTATAATAATATTAGCAGAAGGTGTTCTTTGGAAAGTATTTGATATAAGTAAAATTGTATATTGTTTGATAAAGAATAAAATATTTAGAATAGCATGTAGAATAATAATAAATTATAAGCTGTTTTTGTATAATAACTAATTAATCAAAAATGTAAAAGAATAATTATATAAAAAAAGTTTAAAACACTACAGATAAGTATACAAAAAGAATAAAAAGCAAAATAGTTTGCTAAAATCAAATAGAAAATGTTAAGTGATTAAGTGAATAGAATAGTTCAAACTAAGTTTCAGATACAAAAAATAAACATTATATCAATAAAAGCTAAAATTAAAAGGCTATTACAAAAAAAAGTAAGAATAAGTATTAGTAAACAAAGAGAACACAAACTCAATAATAGGCAAAATAGTTAAAAAGAAAAAGAAAAGTGTGCTAATAAATTATTAGAACATATTGCAAATTGAAAGAGAAAGTTACATAGTACTTGTAGAATGTGATAAATATAATTTGAATAATAAAAACAATATAAGCAGTTGCAATATTAGGTTAGAAAGAGTGCAATAGTAGGAGTATTGCTAGAAATAAGACAAAAGCATAAACAAAAAGTTCTAGTTTTGCTTAAAGAACTAAAAAAAATACAAAAAAAAATATACAGAAAATAATAACATACATAATAAAAGAGGTTTAAATAGAAAAATAAAGATATATATATATCCAGAGACAGTATTTTCAGGTTTTTAGTATTTTGAAACATGTGTATAGTCATGTTTGTATTACTGTATTGTTTCTGATCTATATTATCAACAAACTTGTTTAGAAAATAAATACTGCTAACTGTTTTGGTAGTTTTACATGTCAATCTTTAGGAGAAGATAAGCTAAATCACCTACTTTTATAAAATTTTCTTAAAACAAAGTAAAGATAAGAGGTGAACCAACTTTGTAGCTTTTGTGAGTTCTTGACCTTTATAAGTATTTCTTGTAGGTTTTACAGTTATATAGAACTAATATATCCAACTTTGTTATTTACTTGATAGAAAACTTTGGCTTTTACTAACTACTTTTTTTATAGTCTCAAAGTGCATTTAAACTATTACCACAAAGCTGCAATTTCTTTTTTAACTTTATTTCAATGTTTAACTATGCATGTACAGTATTCTAAAAAGGTTTTTATAAAGTTTAATATATTAACTATATTATTTTTTTGTAGTTCAACTTTTTAAAAAGTTTGGTTCAAATAATTGTTAAGAAGAGTTAAAAAGTTTCTTAATAATTTTAGACTATTTTAAATTATATATTACTATAATAAATAAAGCAGATGTTTTATATTCTCTAACAATTAATATTGTATTTTAATATAATTATTAAAAATATCTTGTAAATCTTATAAAAATTAATGGTAAAATTATTTTTTTACTAATTTGATTAATATTAGCATTTTTATTATAAATTATATTATTTAATATATAATATATTTCTGTTTTTTTTTTGCTTTCACTAAGACTATTGGTTATCAGCAGCTACTGTCTTTATTGTATTTAATTATAGTTATATAACTTATACAAAGTAAGTATACAACTAGTTATATATATAGTTTTTAACTATTTAGTTAAGTAATTCATCTACAGGTTCTATATTAGCTACTATATCTGGAATCTGCTAAAAAATTATCTAATTAAATACTCTATACTTAACAGATAGTGTACAAGTTTTCTAAGTATTGTCTAATCTAATTTTGATCTTTCTGTCTTTATATCTATTAAAACATTATATATTTCAAAATATATTACTTAACAGTAAAGCTTTAAAGAGCCTCTTTGCTAACTAATTACTTACATTTAATTCTTGTTAATAAAGCTCACTTTTGCAAAATTTGTCTAAACCTTAGTACTTATTTTATAGCATATCTCTAGTACTTATAGTATATTCTTGTTTTTGTTATTAGACTTCTAATTCAGATAGCTCAAAAGGAATATAACCTGTTTCTAATATACTAAAGTTATAATATCTGATATATTTTTTCACTAGTTTAAAACTTCAGATAATCTAGTTGATGGTACTTCTTATCTAAGATTTTTGCTTATCTGATTTTTTTATATTAGTATTTATTTTTTAAATTTAGACTTTACAATGATACTATTAAAGATCCATGTTACTTTTCTGCTTGATCTTTTCAAGTAGACTTTAGCTTTTTAGTTTTATAGATTTACACAGTCACAAAAACTTATATTGGGTTTGCATTACTTATTACTGATTTGTATTCCTTTGTATAACCAGTTATACAAATACTCCATGACCTGCCAGTTATGCTAATATGATTATAGTTACAGGTATCTTATCTTAACTAATTAACAGAATATTATTACTATAATATTATTTATATACTATATAGGTGATTATTCAAATTTTTATTGTCAATAAGTTTTGAACTTACAACCTATTACTTAGAAGGTTGTCAACTTATCTACTTTACTAAGTCACTATATTTATAAAGATAAATATTTAAAAAAATTTGTTTTTTCTTATTTAACAATTTTGTCAAGATTTTTAGTTTTTGTATATATCATTAAACAATGTTTTTAATATTGTAGATCAATGAACTTCAACCTCTTTCAGTTTGTACTTTTAAATATTTTAAAAGTAATTTATCATACTAACTCTTGCCAGAATTAGAAGATTTTACCAAGTTTTGTTTAGAACTAATTATGTACTATGTATAAGTTTATATAATATCTATAAGTTTTTTTTTTTTTTTTTACTAAAGCTGATGTTTATCAGTAGCTATCACCTTTATTGTGTATTTTTAATTATATATTAATTGTATAACTTGTACAAGGTGAGTATACAACTAGCTACTCATACAACTTTTAGTTATCTATTTTAAGTAGTCTGCTCAAAAGTTTTATACTAGTTGCCATTTTTATAATCTACTAGAAGATTACCTATTTAAACATTCTGATATTTTATACTTACACTAGTCGAATAGCCCTAAGGCTCTCATATACCTAAGTGCTGTCTAACCCAATATGTGACCTCTCTTGTTGTACATCTGCTAGGCTATTACACATTTTAGAGCATGTCACCTGACTGTAAGACCTAGAGTGCCTCTTTGTTAACTAATATATTTACTTTTAATTATAGAACATTAATAAGACATGCTTTTGCAAAGTTTATCCAAACTTCAGTACTGACTTTATAGCATATTTCTAGTACTTATAGTATACATCTGCTTTGAGTATCAAACTTTCAATTCAGATAGCCTAGTAGAACTGTGACCTGTTCTGGTATATCAAGTCTGGCCTAATATTCTTTTTCTTTAATCTGATTTCTGATAGCCTGGTTAGTAGTACTCCTTACCTAGAGGTTCTTGTCTGCCTGATTCCTTCACATTGGTATCCATTTCCTAGATCTAGCTTTTATAGTAGTACTGTTAAAGATCTGTATTATCTCTTTACTCAGATCTTTTCAAGTGGGCTTCAGTTTTTCTAGTTCTACAGATTTACATAGCCAAAGAACTTATCTTGGGTTTGCACTGCTCTGTACCAGTTTGTATTTCTTCATGTAACCAAGTTTATACAAATGCTCCTAATTTGCCAGTCATGCTGATGCAATTATAGTTATAGGTATTCTATCCTAACTGATCGACAGAATGCTGTTGCCATAATATCAATATTATATAAGTGATTATCTAAATTTTACCATCTGTGGGTTTTGAACTTACAATCTACTACTTGAAGGATTGACAACCTAACCACTTCACTAGGTTATTACACTCTTAATATCTATAAGTGTTAAACTTCAGTCTCATATTATATTTTACAGTTTTAGTTATTTCAAATCAGACTCTAACTTATGTTCTTTATCATATAGCTTCTCAACTACTAGTTACTTGTCATTTTTAAAAATAAGTCTATCTATTAACATTTTGAATCTTTGAAAAAAACTTAAATTTTTTAAAAAATAAATATATATTATATATATAACTTAAATCTATTTTTTAAAATTTAGTTTTTTTATATATTTGTATAACAGTATATCTTCTTTTGTTAGCAAACTAAAATGCAAAATTGTTGTGTCATATTACATTTATATTATACTAAAAAACAACAACTAATTCTAAAATCTAATTGGCTAATTCAATATACAAAAACATTTTTTTTATTTTTTATATCATGTATATTTTTTTATACATCTTTATATATTATATATAATGCATATTTATTGTTCAAAACATAGTAAAGAACACTCTACTTCTATATTATTTTATACAATATCTATTAGCAATATCCAATCAAAGTTTCTGATTTGGTTACATTACATATATTTATATATATATATAAATAAACAATCTATTGGAACAAAGGGAACCATTCAATATTACACAAATTACAATGTGATCAACATATTGCATATTTCATATTGATAGATTTTTCATAAGGGTTTCACAAGTAAAATAACAAATTAAATTACAACTATTTTTATAAATTTTAAGATATTTAGTGAAAAGTTTTTTATTTTTTTTTATTTTTTTTAAATATTAAAGTAAGTACTTGTGACTTAGAATTTTATTGATAGTACATTCAGCTAATGGTTGTATTACAACCATAGGGGGTAATCATGGAAAGAGTATACAACTAGCCATTCATACAGCTTTAGTCATTATCTAATTTAAGTAGTTCACCTGAAGGTTCTACACTAGCTGCTATACCTGAAACCTGCTTATAAGTTCTTTATTTAACTACTCTGTTCCTATATTTACCCATCTACCTACACTTACCAAGATGCCCTGGTCGATACTGATGCAAATATGCCATGGTCACTAAGTCTTTAAAGCAGTTCACTCACATAGAGAACCTTTGACCTTGTACTAAACCTTCCAGAATCTTCTGTATCTTATTCTTACAGCTAATCTGGTATCACTATGACTGAGATCAATACTAGCAGTCAGGACATATCATTAAACCACTATGCCCTTGTAGAGTTTACTCCAACCTCAGTACTGACTTCATAACATATTCTTACTATTTTGGTATTCAATTCAAGTTCCACCAAGCTGCCATTCCAGATAGCCCAGAAAGATAGGCAAGATTATACCTCTAATTTATATGTTTGCCAACATGTACCTTTTTTCTCTGAAATCTAGAAACTCTGATGGCCTGGTTGGTTTATCTGATCCTTTCTCAAAGACCAGCATATTTGCCTAGTTTTACAAGTTCTAGCTTCATTTCATAAGTTTAGTTTTTACAATAGCATTATCAAAGGTTTAGATTATCTTTTTACTCGAGTCTTCCAAATGGGCTTTCAGCTTCTTACCTAGTTTCTGTGATTTATATGGCCTAAGGACTTATTTTGGGTTTATACTGCTCAGTACCAGTTTGTGTTCTCTTGTACAATGTTGTATGAGTGCCTAGACTTTCTAGTTATGCTAGTATGATACAGGTTATAGGTATCTTATTTTAACTAATTACAGAAGACAGTTAGCTGTAATACAGAAAAAATTGCAAATTTTCATTGTTACTGGGATTTGAACTTTAGACCTGCCACTTGGAGGTTGACAACCTATTCACTTCACTAGGTTATCACACTCTTTGACAAGTCCTTATCTTAAAATATATATATATATATACTAGTTATAAACCCATTGCTACACAACAGAAAAAAAAAATATTAAATACAATTATAAAAATCTATACAATTAGTATTTAATTAAACTTTATTAAATTAAATATAATTCTATACTGTAAAATTTTTATTTAATTTAAGTATTAACAAATTATAAATATTTTAGTATTTATTTATATAAAGTAATCTAAGCATTACCTTGCAGCTAAATATTATACATAAATTTTTTTATAATATAGTATAAATATATACAATAAATAAAATATAAAAGATATTATTATTTAATTTTAAAGTTTTTATTGGCAATTGTTTAGAATATAAGTAATCTACTATATAAATATAATTAGCATATGTTTGTTTGCTTTAGAGTAAAACAGTTAGAATTATACAAGTACTAATTAGATAAGCCAAAAAGTTTAAATAATTATTCACAAGCAAAAATTAAGTATAACAGATAGTAGATAACCTTAGAGCAAAACTTTTAAATAAATAATAACTAAAATTATATATATAATTAGTTATACTTTCATAAACTATATATATACTTAGAGTGTAGCAACCTAGTGAAGTGAATAGGTTGTCAACTCCCAAGTAGCAGATCTAAAGTTCAAATTCTAGTAATAGTAAAAATTTGCAATTCTTTTTGTGTTATAGTTAACTGTCTTCTGTGATTAGTTAGAATTAGATATCTGTAATCTGTGTTATACTAGTATGACTAGAAGGTCTAGGCACTTATATAATATTGTATAAAAGAACACAAACTGGTACTAGGCAGTATAAACTCAAGATAAGTCTTTAGGTCATATAAATTACAGAAACCAAATAGAAAAACAGAAGTCTACTTAAAAGATCTGAGTAAAGAGGTAATCTAAACTTTTAATAGTGCTATTGTAAAGACTAGACCTATGAAACAAAGTTAGAACTTATAAAACTAGGCAAATGTGCTAGTCTTTAAGAAGAAACTGAATGAACCAACCAGGCTGCCAGAATATCTAGATTTTGAAAAAAAAGAGTATATGTTAGCAAATATATAAACCAGAAGTATAATTATAGCTTATCTTTCTGGGCTATCTGAAATGACAGCTTGGTAGAACTTGAATTGAATACCAAAGTAGTAGAGATATGTTATAAAGTTAGTACCAAGTTTGAAGTAAACTTTACAAGAGTATAGTAGTTTAATAGTATGTTCTGACTATCAGTATTGGTTTTGGCTATAGCAATATTAAGTCAGCTATAAGAATAGAATACAGAAGATTCTGAAAGATTTAGTACAAGGTCAAAGGTTTCAAAAAACTGCTTTAAAGACTTAGTAGTTATGGTATATTTTCACTAACATTAGCCAGAATTAAAAGTAAATGAGTAGATATAGAAACTAGAATAGTTAAATAGGAAATCTATAAGCAGGTTCCAGGTATAGCAACTAGTATAGAACCTTTAGATAGACTACTTAAATTAGATAATGACTAAAGTTGTATGAGTAGCTAGTTGTATACTTTTTTTATGATTGCCTTCTGTAGTTATAATGCAACTATTAGCCAAATATACTATCAATAAAATCCTGAATCAAAAGTATTTACCTTAATATTTTTTAAAAAAAATTATATATATATTTAAAGATATTATTAACTAATAGAACCAATTTGACTAAATAATTAACCACTTATTTTTTTAAAAAAAATTATTATTTATTTTCATTAATTTTTAATAATAATTTTTAAATTACTTTTGAATTACAAATTAAAAATTTTTTATATATGAGTTTTTATTATTAAATAAGTTTGTAAATAATTTTTGTAATATTTAAAATTATATTTTTTTTTAAATTTGTTAATATTTTAATTATTTTTTTTATAATATCTTAACTAATATCTTTGCAAATTTTCTTTTAATAATCTTTGAGTATTTTTTTTTAAATTAATAAAATCTTAATTATATCTAAAATGTTTTTTAATTTTATTAAATATATTAAATAGTTTTATAAATAATTATTTTTAACTATTATCTTTTTTTATAAGTTTGATATTTAAATCTTTCTGTTTTGTTTATTTATTTTATTTAGACAGTTGTATTACTAAACTTTTATTAAAAAATAATTCTACTAAACACATATAATTTAAATTTTAGTTATAATATTCTGTAGATTTATATTTATTTTTATAAGTTTTACAAGCAATTTGCTAATACCAATTATATAATACTAAAACCTTATTTCTTAAACTTTATTCTAGACAAATTTGCCTAGAAAATTAAATTGTATTTAGTATTTTTTAAATAAAATAATAATTTATTAATGATATGAAATA
>CAJVQA010011831.1:0-10475 GCA_910591915.1 Cetraspora pellucida
AATTCTTCGTTTAGAGCTTATTTTGACCAGGCAAATGTGTATTACAACTTTAATTAAGAGTGAAAGATATGTTATTACAGTAGAAATTGCGAAAAAAAATTAATTGTTAAAACTGGGGCCAAAGGCCGTCAGTACAGATTTCTCAGTGAGTTTAAAAGCTAAAAGTATAATATTTTCAGAGTATATGTAAAATTTAGAGCTGAACAAGTTTACTTAAGACACCAGGACAGGTTGTCTTAGTAAAAAAAATAGTTATATGCGTTTTTTGACGAATGAATTTTTTAGTTAATTTTTGTGTAATGGATTTGCAGAAAGAGTTTAGAATATTTCTATAGTAGCAGAAGTAGTTTATAGAAGGTAAATTATAATGATCATATAAAGTGCATTGGTAGAAGTGACTTGTAGTAATATCCTCAAGGATAGTAAACTATTATGCTATAAAACCTTTTGGAATTTTGTTAAGTCTAGGTAAAATATGTTGCCAATACAAAAGACATGAGTTGTCATGAGTAGTAAGTTGGTTTAGAAAAAGAAGTTTATGATGTTTGAGTTGTTTTCTGAAAATTGTATATTTTGGATAAGAAAAAAGAAGAGATTCAAGAGATATGGTTTCATCATTAAGGGTGTAAGAGATATCGAAGATTGGGCTAGTTGAAAAGTTCAGTCTATATGTTTGATAAGTTATATTATTTTGAAGTTTGTGGTTAATCAATTGGGTTGGTTTAGGATGAAGAAAAATGTTAGTAGAAGACCAAAGGTTGTTTTGGAGTTGTTAAATATATATATAAGTAGATGTGTCTAGTAGGTCAGAATTGTTAAATCATTTAAAAAGATTTGGAATATGGTATTGTAGTTGAATATCCTAAATATATTTAATGTTGAAAAGTAAGGATGTAATAAAATACTAGATGATATTGTACAGCAAAGTTTAGCTTTAAGCTTAACAAGACCAATGTGTTGATTAAAAATTTTGTTGCAAGTAGGTTGGTTAATAACAATATTATATAAATGGTATTCAATAGTAAGGATAATAACTGTATTAATAATATAGTAGACATGTGAATCAGTTATATATTTTGTTTTTTCAATTTAGATAAGTTGGAAGGATTCAGAAATAATTAATTTTGTTTATTTAAATTGCCTATTATCTAAAGTAAACCAACAACCTAAAAATTTGAAGAGTTGTTTAAAAGAATAAAGTGGAAATAGATGATTATTATAAGAGATAGGAGTATAGTTGGATAGAGGGTTATTAGTAACCAAAATAGATTTTGAGAGATTAACTTGAATGTTTGTTATAATATAAAATTATTCAGCTATAGATAGTATATGAGATAACTCAGTTGTGAAGAAGTAACCTAAAAAGTATCATTCATATATGCTAAAACAGAGCATTGTTTTTGTAATGAGTTAGTTGTTTGAAGTTTTAGATTAGTGGTCCAAATAGATTGTAAAGTATATCCAGAAACTTTTGAGTATATGTATGAAATAAGTGGATTATAATAAATTCATCATAATAAAGGTGTAATTGTTTCACCTTGGTCAATACTATTGTGAACTAGATAAGAAGGAGTAAGACCAAGATTAGTAATAACTTAGTTGTGATGATCAGTAAGGAGATCAATAAGAATGTTAATAATGAATGAAGGAAATGAGAGATGTGAAAGTAAATATTTGAAAAGAGCAAAGTTTACAGAATCATATGTTTTGCTTATATTTTGTGAGAGTAACTAAATGTTTTTGTAATTACAGATAGTATCTTCAATAAGATTATTAAGAATGTGAATAAGAATTGAAGTACTATTATTAGGAAATGCAATGTAATTAAAAGGTGAGAGAATAGGGTTTGAAAAAAATACAGATCTAAGTCAGTTTGTAAGAATTTTTGTATAAAGTTTGTGAATATGTTTAATTAGACTGATAGGTCATATGAAGTTAAGGTCATTATCAAAGGTGTTATATTTAGGAATAAAATAAATTCTGCTATGTTTTCATTATTTGAGAATTTTGTTATCAAGAAGACAATGATTAAAGAGAGCTGTAATAGCAGAAGTATATTGGAGGCTAATATGTTTAAGCATTTCATAACTAATGGCTATAGAACTACAGGCTTTGTTATTAGGTAATTGTAAGAGAATTTAAAGAAGTTCTTTATTTGTAATAGGAGTATTAAGTGAATGATACTAGTTTGGGTTAATATGAGAAAATGAAAGATATTGTTGTTGCAAAAATTATTAAAGAGGCTTTCATTGATAGATCTGAATGTAGTCCAATTATGAAAATGGGATTGGACATGTTGTTTAATAAGTGATGGATCTGTAATAAGTTAGTTTGGTAATTTTATATTTGAAAAATGAACAGGTTGATGATAGCGATTGAGAATATTATTAATAATTTGAGTAGAATGTGTTATAAAAGTAATACATCTTTTATCAATAACTTTATTAATTTGTTGTCAAAGTAAAAGAAAGTTTTTAAGCTGACAGGCATGGTAAAGTTGTTTCCAAATAGAGTAGATATATTGAAGCTATAGTTGAATACAGGAGAAATTAGTGAAGGTAAGTAGTTGAAGGTCATATTGTAACTGTTTATTAATTTGGGTGATGTTTTGGTTAATACTTGAGATATTAGAAGATTGAATAAACTTTTTAACAAGTTTAATGATATGTCTGAGTTTTTTTAAGAGAGAAATATAGTAAAGTACTATGAGATAAATATTGGTGATTGTAACTTTGTTTGTAAAAGATTTTATTAAGAATTGTATGAGTGGCAGAATAGATTATAGAATATTAAATTTTGTGCTAAGTAGTTTCAATACTTTCATCAATAGTATTGTTGATAGGAGTTTTGTATAGTGAAAGTTGTTGAATTAAAGTATCAGTAAAATAGTTTCAGTCTTCTGTAATTATTATTTTATAATTAAATATATAATAACTAATCTCAGTATATTTTTATAGGGTTTATTGTAGTCATGTGAAAATGTCTAGGTAGAGGTAAGAATCAAGTGATAACTTGAGATAGAGGTTTAATTGTTGTCAAGAATATAGGAAAGAAAAAATTGCATATTAAATTAGTCAGTTTAGATATAGTCAATATGACTACTATTAGTATTATTAGACCAAATAGAATGTTTGTTATTAAAATAGGCTCCAATATCATACATATTGGAGTGATTAAGAAAGTTGATGAGTTTATATTTGGAAGAAGAATTGTAGGTATAATTCTGTATATTAAAGTCACTAAGGATAATAGGATGAAGGTGGAGTTAAAAAGTTTGTTAAATCCAATTGATTATTGTATTTTGAGTTTGGTTATGAATAATTATATAAGTAGATGAGAAGTATACTGAGATAATACAAAGTTTGCCATTGCTTCAAAAGAAAATATTGATTGCAATGGTTCTTCCTAGATGAGTATAAATAATATAAATATGAGGTTTAAGGTGATTATAAATTATAATGGCTGTTTCTTCTACAGAAATAGAAAAGTTAGACCAATAGTAGATGAAAGAGTTGTTGTTATAAAAAAAAAGACTAGTTTTGTCAGAAATTTTTGTTTCAATAATGTTGACAATAGATATGTCATTATTAAGACAGTTATCTTGTCAAGATTTTCTTTTTATTGAATTATTAAAATCTCTGAAATTGTGTATAATAATAGTTAGGTTAAGATAATAAGAACTTGAATTAGAAAAATATAAAACAGAGTTATAGTCAATAGGAGTTGAGTGATAGTCATTAAAGAAGGAGTCAGATAAAATAGAAGTGGAACTAAAGGAGTTGGATTTAAGAAGAAGGTTATAAAATAGAAAGAGAAGGTGTAGAACAATAATTATATGATCTGATAAGAGAATGTTATTAGGAAGGTATATGTGAGTTTCATTATAAGATAAGTTAATAAAAAATATAATACTAGATACAATTTTGTTGTTATTATATTTGTCAATATGTTGAATTAAGGTTTAAATAGTTTGACCATGAGGAAGAAGTGATAGATTATAATAGAGAAGAAATTTATTAAAACATGTATGAAGATCATAAGAAATTAAAGATGTTGTAAATAATCTTTCAAAATTGTCTTCTGTAGAATTGATCACTATATGCTTGACTCTCACAGCTATGCAAAGTACCATAGTCTACCCTATACATTGGGTTTGACTATCATTAACTTGGCCTTCCACATTGATAGAAAATTTTTGCTTTGTATTTTTTAATAATTACAATATAAAAATATATATATAAAGTTTATGATAATAAAACTTTATAATTTTTTAATTTGATGTTATATGTATGACTTAAATAATATTATTTATATCTATATAATAATAGTTATAATGAATTAAATTACAATATGTAACTGTATATACAGTTGCCTCTGAAAATTTATCACAGTTATATGAAAAACATAATATAAAAAAGCATAACAAAATTTATGCAATCAATGATATTAATATATTTCACAAATTAATATAATATTAATGCATAATTATACTTGATCGATATATAGCAAATTAAACATTAATAGCTAACAACTACAATCATTACTATTATTGCATAAATTTTTGTTATGCTTTTTTTTATGTTATTGTGTAACCATGACAAACTTTTGGAGGCAACTGTGCATGTAGTTAGCTGTTAATATTATGATTTCTAAAAAATTTTACTGATTTGATTTAGTGTTAGTGTGTAATGTTTTATTGCACTTTTCGAACTACTGTGATTACATATCACACTGAGAATAAATGCAAATCTGTGATTGGCTGGAAATAAGTTTTATCCAATCATGTATTTGTATTTATTTTAGATTTCTGATTCCTAGTATGATACGTAGGACTTGCGGATCACAGTAATTTGAAAAATGCAATAAATATAAAATTAAAATCTATACATTTTTAGAAAATTCTATTTACAAATAAAGGGCTTGTACGTACTGATTCTAAGTTTCGCACAGCCTAGCACAATTCTATCATCACACCTTCCTCACGTTACCATCGTAACACTGCTATTATAAATTGTTTAGAAACATCTAAATAAAATAATTCATTCGTTAATTCCATCACTAAAATGGAGTTTCTTATCAATAATAACTAATGAATGATAGTATCTTCTATCTGGCATAAAAATAGTTAAAGTAAAAATAAGATTTAAGATAAAAATGAAAATATAAAAAGTAAAATTTAAGATAAAAATGAAAATATAAAAAGTAAAATATAACATAACTATCACTAAATAAATAATGACTTTAAGCAACAAATTTTATATTTAGTTTTCTTAATCTGGTGTATTGTTTAACACACTTCAAAGTATGTACGTAAATAAAACGAATTTAATCAAGACTAAACTAACAAACCATATTGAACCGTAGCACATGTTTGCACATTTCAAACAATAATATATATTATTTATTCAAAAATTTCCAATTTACATTATTAAATATTTTTGTAACAACACCTTTTCGCTTTAACACCATTAATAAAATAATAAATATATAAATCCAGAAATTATATACTTTGGAACTTCTAACAATATGATTAAAATTATCTTTGTTATAAAGCAAAATAACTTCTTTTGCACCTTCCCAAGAATCCCTTCCTAGCAACCGATACTATTAAAAAATATATTTATATATTTAATGTTATAAAATATATTAACATTATTTGTTAGTGTAATGAAAAAAAATTACATACTTGTATAGGAGTGGCTATGCCAAACATAATTAATTGCCAAAATCTAAAGCCAAACTTCTTAATTATCTCATAAGAATAAGGATAACAACCAATATCTTTGCTCAAATTATCCATATAAGATAGGTAATTTTGTCGAATAGCATTACGAGCATGTTTGCAAGAATTTTTACGAACTTTTTCATAATTATTACGTATAGATTTTTCCATTTCATATTGAGATGGGAATGGCTTGATCAATCCTTTAATATGACTTGTTATGTAACGTGCTTGCATTTCACTTTGCAAAATAAATTTAATATAAAAACATAATAGTATAAATACATTAAAATTCTTAAATTCAAAACTTACCTGATTGGTAAATTAGCACCAACTGCTAAAGTCAATCCTATAAAAGCAATATTTGGATACTTTGGAGGAAACATTGATTTGTACAACCAAATTAAATTATAAAAATCTTTTTCAAACTCTTGAACAATTTCATCCCCACCAGTAAAAATATGATTTTCTAAAAATGGATATTCGATATCATAACCAGTAGAATAAATAACAACATCAATATTCTCTAAGATAGTCCCATCAACAAATTCAATTAGATTATTCTCAGATTTAAGTTCTTTAATATCCGATTTCACAATAACTGTACCAGCTGTAAGGCATTGAAAAACTTCAAAATTTATAACAGGAAGTGAAGTAATTAAAGGTTCATTAGGCATTAAATTAGGAGGAAACGAAAAAGGTTTAATTATATTATTTTCAAGTATTTTTCCTCTAATAAAAGGTGGAATCATATATGCAGAGAAACGAGATGGACTATGGTCATGCGCTTTACCATTTATAAAACGCGGTATTATCCATGGAAGTTTTTCTGTGAAATAATAAAAAAAGAATTATATTTATAAAGACCAAAAATAAAGGACTTAATTAGGCGTCACAACTCCACAATGTGCTTATACATCGCATATTAATGATTGGCCAATCAAATTTCTATATCAGGTGTAACGTAGCACGATCGGAAGACGTTCGCTTTGATAAAAGTCACTTATAACTCAAATTTTTACATATGAAACTATCTTTCGTACTCTATCAAAAAAAATTCCTTGAAAATTTTTACTATAAATTCTTTCTGTTTATTGCATCTAATCCTACATAACCCTAACCCTAACTAAACAAAAAACTAGTTTATTTTAGTTGTTAAATTATAATTTGTAAATATATGCGATGTATAAGCACATCACAGTATGCGACGTATACATTTATCCTAAAATAAATATAAAATGTAAAATGTAAAATGTACCTCTGCGAATGCTTAAATAGACTTGTGATGCGGCATGAGTTAATTCAACCGCGATGTCCATTGCACTAAATTAATTAGTGAATAACTTGTTTTTATATGAATCTTACAATCGCGTAACTTAGGTTATATTCATACCTATTAGCACAACCAACCACCAAAACACGTTTATCTTCAAAATCTATAGCTCTAAAAGAGTTGATATTTTTAATAATGATAATAATATATGCAGTTGCCTCCGAAAGTTTAGGACGGTTACACAGAAACATAAAAAAATAAAAATTTCATCAGCATAAAATTATATTTTATAATTGTTAATGACTTTTTTTGATTTTTTTTTTTACGTAATATGTTTCAGTGTAACCATCCTAAACTTTCGGAGGCAACTGTACATATATATATAGATAAGTTGCAAACAAACTCACCGTTTATACATATAAGAATGGATTTGTTTACCTTTAAATAAATTCATTCCTTTAAATTCGGGCCATTTTGGTTTGCGATGTTTGCCGGTACAAACAATTACGAAATCAAAAACTTCGTCTTTTTCTTCATTTTCACATTGAATAATATATTTAACTTTCCAACGTTTATCAGGAAGTATAGATATATTTAACACGGCAGTATTAAATTTAATATGAGGTAAAAGATTAAAATGTTCAGCGTACATATTAATGTACCTATTTTTGACAAATCAAAAAAAAAAGTTATGAGAGTTGCCAATGAAAAAAATAATAAAAATAAGTTTATTGAAAAAGATTACTTTTCTACTAGTGAATGATTCAAATAAGTCGGCCAGTCTACCGGAATTGGAAAATCAGAAAACGTTGTCTATTTTCAGATTTAAATAGATTACTTGTAAATTTAACTTGACTTGTTCTAAGAGTTAAATTAATACCAACCATTTCCTTAGATGTGTTGGTTAAAACACCTTTATAAACTGAAGGATAAGGATCATTGTTTTTTTCATAGACATCTTCATATCTCCATATTCCACCGATAAAAGAATTTTGTTCAAAGCAAATTGGAATCAAGTCATCAACCAAACATTGTTTTATTGTTGTTAAACCTGAGATTCCTGATATAAATCTTATTTAATCTTTTATTTAAAATATCAAAAAATTTCTTTCAACGTTTAAGATATTCTTAAAATTTTGTAAATATCTTGCTTACCTGCGCCTATAATTGCAATACGTTTAGTCATAAGGATACTTTTTTTACATTTGCGTCCCGCAAATTTATATTAATACGGATCCACTTTAGTCCCGCATAATTAATTACCAAAGAAAATCAGCATTAAACCCTCGATAGGTATGTACGCACGTACAGTAAGCGCCAAAAGTTTAAGACAGTTACACAAAAATAATCAAAAAAATCATAAATTTACAAATATACGTACAAGTCAGCGAAATTAATATAATACGTATTACAATATCAATGCATAATGATTATACAGCATAGAGTATACGTACAGTACATGCGTATCAATATACTTGATACTGTATGTTAAATACGTACGTAATACGTATTAATTTATTAATTAATATTTTGATTATCTTTTTATTACGTTATTTTATTTAATTTTTTTTTTTTGCATAAAATTTTTGTATAACCGTCCTAAACTTTTGGAGCCTACTGTACGTACTTAAAAACATTAAATTAATATAACATATAGGGTATAGTGACCTAGTGATTTATTAATAATAAGGTAGCTGTGTGACGTAGTCGCGCCAGAAACCAGGAACAAAAGCAAATAAGTAGTTAACAAATAGTCCAAGTAATGTACAAATGAGAACTGATCTAGCATCTCATTGATAAATTGTGAAGCATTTGATACACACTATAGGCAATTGACTAGCATTAGCTAATCAAATAAGATAGCTGCGCAACGTTGTCACGCAAAACCAGGAACGGGAACGTGAGGAGTACTGGTATTGCATTTAGTAAATATATAGGTTGTGGCACTTAGTGATGTGCCACGTACAGACAGCACGCAAAAAAATTTTAAGAATATTCTAGATCAAATCATGAATGTACCTCTATCTCAAATTTTTGATTATGAAACTGTCTTTCGACCCTTGGGTCGATAGCGCAGTAGTTAGCGTTCCCGGATCACAATCGCAAGGTCGCGGGTTCGAATCCAGCTGGGGGACAAGGCTCGGCTAGGACCACGATTGGAAAATGATCATTGAGAGGATTCCTGCGATGAAGAACAAAGACCATACATCCGAATGTAGTCGGCGGCATAACCATGAGGTCGGGACAACCAGATAAGGCGTAATCCGTCAGCAAAAGACGCTAAAATTGAGTAAACCCAGCTTAAAAAGGATCAAATATAATAGAGACATTAACAAAATAGGAAAGGGAACTGTGAGGCTGTGGCGATAAGGAACTGCGGACCCTGTCGGGGTCCTACACCGCGGAACCAGGGACCCGGGATATTTCTAAGGTGATAGACTTACCTCCACGTGGCACGGAAGGGCTGGGGAACACCACAGGTGACGTACGCAGCAATGAAGTGTGTTAACTCGCAGGGACCGAATAATATAGGGGCCACCGGCCGTCCATTGATCTCCGCTGAATGATGACTCTGGCCTTAAGAAAAGTGAGAGATCCTAAGGTGTCTAAGGACCTTCAGGATAGCGGAGAGAGGTAAAAATCAAAAAAAAAACTGTCTTTCGAATTCTAACAAAAATTGTTCCTTGCACAATATTGCATCTAAATTATTTATAAATGCTAGTGTATTATGTGTATTACATATGTTATACACACTATCAGATGTCCGATTTGTTATGCTTTAAAAATAGATACTTTTGAATTAATTCCAAGAATAGTTGAAACTTGATATATGAAAATTTTATATTTAAACAGTGTAAACCGGTATAACCACAAGCCTGATTATTCAAATCAAGTGAAGCAGAAAATTTATGATTTAATTGATTTAAATAACGACATTACAGTCAGAACAGCAAACAAAAATATGCAAAAACAAGAATAATTTCATGTATGAGTCACAGGGTTACAAGCCACAATAATAAATAGAGAAATTCTTTAATCATAACCATTTTTTTTATCAATTGTGTCAATAGACAAAAATGCTTATAAAGTATTTATAAATATAATGATTTCAAGATAAAGTCATGAAATTCGATTAACCAATTGGATAAAAAAAAGATACACATTTGTAAACTATACTTACGTATTTGTACACTGTTCTTGGTATATTTATTAGTCAGAAATTAATTCAATAGCTTACTTCTTGCACTAAAAATTTAAAGTATATCATGTACTTAAGAAATAAATACTTTTTAATATTAGGTTGTTATTAGCAAACATCAGAATACCTGATAGCTATCCTACATTTGTTCTTTTAATCTGTGTATGTTCTTCATTATTATACAGTCATACTTGGGTTATATCCCCCCTTTTATCTGGAGAGTTTTTGGAGATATAACTTAGGTAGGGATATAACTTAAGTTTTGGTTAAATTAGGCATAT
>CAJVQA010011832.1:0-10475 GCA_910591915.1 Cetraspora pellucida
ACTGTATTGATACTCCCCCTCTAGGGTAATTCCTACAGGCAAGGTTTATCTCCTCTTAGTAAAATAAAGTAAAGTTACAAGTATTGCATTACCTTTTCTGAACTGCCTCAGAGAAGGGTATAGTTTCTTGACAACATCTAACAGAAGCTATACTTCCCTCTTGAATACTGCATATATCCGTAAAGGATTCCCTGTGCCGTGTCATCATTATAGTGTAAAAATCAAGAAGGCTTTCATCTATAACAACAGTAAACATTTTATTATTTTTTTTTTAAAAAAAAAAATTTAATGATATTTATATATACTGAATAGATACAAATATTTAGAATACAGTATTAGAAACCTATTAAAAATTAATCTGAATAACTAAAAACTTATCTAAGAAAACTTGATGCTATGAATTTGAAAAGCTAAATCAAGTTTTAGTTTGTATATTCAATCTTTAATTACATCAACTCATCTCATCCTCCATAATTAACATATTTTCTTTAATCTATATCTTATAAACACCTTCTAAAACAAATGTAAATAGTTATTCATTATTGCTAAAGTAATTCTCTATATTTAATTAATTTTTTTGTTGAGTAATTAAACTTAAAATGCATTTCTTAAATGAGTTAATAACCTTTGAGTCTTCATTTTCAATACATAAAGTTTTAGATGGATTTAATAATAACAACCTTATTTTTTCTAAGCTTTCTGGTGCTAAGTTAAGTAAAATTTGAGATGTGGGTTTACTTTCATCATCATCAACATTCTCTCAAAGAGCAGCTAAAATTGCTTGGTTTGAAGAAATCTCAGTTGTAGATAAGTCATTGTCAATTTTTATATATTCTGAAGCAAATAAAAGATTATCAGAATTAATTGAAAATTGTTTAATAAGATAATGAACTTCTCTTTTATCATCTAGATATTCATCATAATATGAGAATTCTTGCAGAGAAAATAATAATTATTCAATTCAACTGAAAGGATTCCCATTTTACACTAATAATTTCTAATTGTTTCACTTGATACCTCATTCTATACTAATGAACAATAATCTATTGCTTCTTTTATATTGACTAGGACCAGTTCTGACTGAGTTTCAAGTGCAAATTCATATGCATCCAAATGGTTTTAAATGAGAAAATGTTTATATTTGGTCTAAATAAATAAATATTTTGTTAGCATATAATAATAGTATATTATAGACTTGTTAACTAATTTAGAACACCTTAAAACAAGAATGAACTACTCTTTTTTCTTTTTTTGTCATTTTATTTTTTTTATCTTTTTTTTTATTACTTCTTTTTTATCTTTTTTTTATTATTATTTTTTTTTTATTTTTTTTTTTTAGAATAAGAATATTTTTGATAATAGTATACAAAATTAATTAGCAAACCTGTAATACTGTATTTACTTTAAAAGAATTAATTATCCTAGCATCCATCAGTTGAAGATGGGCTGTGGTATATTTAGACAAGGGCTCTATTTTTATATTAGTTAATACTATATTGTCTTTAAAATCATAAGTTGGTGCATTATTAATTAAAAGTAATATTTGGTGATTTTTAAGATATATTATTGAATCCAAATCTTTTATATAATGTTGTCAAATAGATTTTTGCATCCAAGCAGTCTTGTTTCAGAAATACTTAACTGGTAATTTTTTTTTGTTAATATTTCTAAGCACATGTGGGTTTTTATACTTATGGATAAACAATAGTTTTAATTTTTCTGTTCTTGTTGCATTAGAAGTTAATAAAATTGTAACTCTTTCTTTTGCTTTTTTTGTTCCTGAAACTGAACCTGTTGCTAATATATAGAAAGGCTCTATTCAGTAATACAAACTAGTTTTATTACAATTGAAAACATTCTCAAGCCTATAAGGTTGAATAACATTTTGTAATTTATTTTTAAATTCAGATAATTTTTTCAAAGGTGTGCTATCAGCTTCATCTTGTCTCTTATACTTACTAATGTTGTGTCTTTTTTTAAAGTTATGTAACCAACTATTTGAAGTATTAAATTTATTTTTATTTAATAATAATGCAAATTCTTTTGCCTTATTTTGGATAAAATAGCCTGTTAATGTTTGCTTATTACCTATAACATGTTCTACCCAAAGTGTCACTGCTAATTCAATGTTAACAGAAACAGATTTTTTGCTTCTCTTATTTGTTGCATCTTTTGAACCTAAATTGATTGATAACCAATAATCTGACTTTGCTAAAATTTCACTACATGTTGATTCACTGATACCATATTGGGCAGCAAGGTCATGATTTTTAATACTAGGTTCATTCTTTTTTTGAAGATATAAATCATATCTTTGTTTGTTAATTAAAATAAACTTTCTTTTCTTTTGAGCTTCACTATTACTATTATTGTTTTGTCACTTATTTGTACTAGTATCTATTACTGCACTTGTTAAATGAAAGATATGAAAATTTTAACTTTTTTTTTATATTATATTGATTAACAATGTTATACAAATGTTTTGTTATCTCATTTAATAATTCATTATATAAAGGTATTCATTATAACAAGGTAATTTTGTTATGAACAAAAAATATATTATTTCATTATACATTATAACAAAGTTTTATAATTAAATTCATTATATTGAGATTAATTTATTAATAAAAATTTTAGCTAGAAAAAATCTTTATTATAATGCCATATTCAGTTTATTAAGGTTCATTATATCGAGATTATACTGTATCTCAGCATCTATTAAACTAATTTAGATGATTTAATTATCATTAGATACATTTTAATGAGCTTTACAACTTTTAATTAATTAACTTAAACTATTAACTTAATATAAAAAAAAGCTATAAATAAATATATATTACATTTTTGTTTATAATAAAAAATATAGAAGATTTATATCATGTTATATTAAAATTATTCTTTAAATAATTAACAGATTATCAATTAATAAAAAAATATTAAAATATATTATATCAAAATTTTGTATACAATTTATAAATAATAACAGTAATATATTAAACTTAAACTAGTTTAAAAACTTTAAATTAGAATTAAAATATTAATTATAAAAACAAATTAAACCAATTTGAGCTAGCTTAAGCTGACTTTAATAGCTTTTTTAAGCTGAACTAAGCTGAGCTAGCTATTCTTAACCCTATTATGAAACATAGTATATAATATAAATTTTTATATTAAGATAATTACTTTTAAACTTATATTTAATTTCTTTACTAATAGATAGGTTAATAATTTCTAATTATAACAAGGTTTCAAGATATGTTAAATATTGTATTATAAATGAAGCAATAAGTTTTTTTTTAATTTTAAAAATTCAAGATCTTTTACAAGACTAAAATTAGATAAGATTAAACTAATTTTTCCAAAAAAAAATATTTAATAATATTTATTTATTTATTTATTTTTAAGTTAAAGTTCTTGCTTTTGAAAATCAATATTTTTATTCAAATATTTAAACATAGATGCCTCTAGAAGCTTTCATATATAGGAGATTACAAATAGTTATATATGTACTTTTGGTGTCTAATTTAAGTAGTCTGTATATACATTACTATACAGGTTCTACAATAAGTACTATACTTGCAAGCCAACTATAGGTCTTGCTTATTTAAACCTTTTGTATATATAGTCTAACTTGTGATTACAAAGATATCTTTTGGGTTATACCTATTCAAAGTATCTGATGCTTTTAAGACTTTTAGAACTAATTTATTCTCAACAGAAAACTTACTAGAACCTTTTATATTTTATATACAGCTAACCTAGTTTTATGTAACATATTATAATTATTTAATATTTGCAATTACAAGAGTTATCTGTTTAATTATTACATTATACCATTTTTATTCTTGTAAAGTTCACTAGAACCTCAGTACCTATTATCATAACATCTTCTTTATCATTTCTTATTAACTGCTATTTAGGACTGATAGGACTCTTTTAACTTCCAATTCAAATAGTCTAATATAGTATACATATGTATCTTTTTTTTTTAGCAATTCTGACAGCCTAGTTGGTCATATACTCCTTTATATATTTTATTATCTGGTTTATCTGTCTATTTCTTTGAAGGTGTTTCATCAGTTTGACTGTCAAAAGTTCATGTTATCTTTTTATTTAAAAATTTTTAAGTGGGTTTCTAATTTTTCAGTTCTTTAGTTTACTGTGCCCAGTAGTCTTATCATGAGTTTGCACTAAAGTCTTATATGATACTAGTTATTAATATTCTTTTATATATATGTAATATTAAACTTTACATAGATGCTCTGAGCTTCTATTTAAGATGGTATAACTTAAAATTACAGATACACCAATCCAACTAATCATTAAGAGACAGTTTGCCATAATACAGATTTCCAAATTTTATTATAGGTAAAATTTGAACCTTAGATTTGCTATTTGGAAGATGACAACTCAACCATTATACTAGAATTGTCATTTACTACTTGATAATATTTATCATATTGTATTAAATAATATAAACATAGTTAAAATTTTAAAAATAATGTATTGGTATTATTTTTAAAAATTATTACTAATTCTTAAATAATATAACTTTTATTATTAATCTATTCTTCTTCAAAATAATATAAATATAAATAATTAGTATTTTTATTAATCTAAACAATAAACTGAAATCATGAATTCTATCTTGTCTTAATAGATAATAGTAATAAAATAATTTAATTATTATCTAATAATAAATTTAGATTAAAATTTAATTCTAAAAAACTAATTCAATGTCTTTTACATGTTAGGTATTAAACAAATATTGCTTTAATATTTTTAGTAATATTAGCTAAAAATTAAAAATTTTTATAATAAACTTAGATTTTATCAACTAAATTTAAAATATAGGTTAAGCAATAATTATGTTTTAATTGTAAAGCTAATAAAGTTACAATTTGAAATATTTTTAGCATATATGTTACATTATTAAAAATAAAAAAATTAAATTATCAACAAAAATACTATAAAATTATAAAATTTTAATAATCAATTGCATAATAAAAATATATACTATTTATAGCAGTAATAAATTCAATTTTAGCAAGTTTAGTACAATTATATATTAAAACTAAATAATATATAAATAATGGCTCTACTATATGCATCTGTAGTTTCATTTACAATAATAGAAATTTATTTGTCTTTTATAAGATTTTGTAATTTTGAAACTTTAATATCAAATATTTTTAATAAATATTTAATATAAAGATAATTTAAACTTATAATAGTACCATTTAAATAAAATTAATATTTTATTAATTTTGATTAAATAAACTTTATTAATTAAATAAGTTACTGTTTTTGTATTATTCTAAAAAAAAGCTTTTAAGCTTATTAATTTTATATAGAAAAATATCAACTTTAATAAATTATTTACTAAAGCAATATTAATAAGCTCTTAATTATTTATATTAATATTAGCTGTATCAAAAGTTGTTTGATAAATCAATTTCAAATTTTCAGTTTTATTAATATTAGCTTTATGTTTTTCTGATTTTAAATAAGAGTTTGTTGTAGACTTTCTGATATGATTTATAATATATTTACAAAATTTGCAAAATAATTTGTAACTGTTAACATAAAAATTTTTTTTATATTCTAAATTTTTGATTCTGCATTTAGCAGCAAAAACTATTATTAAAGTTTGTAAAACAAAAAAAAAAGTTATACTATTGTAGTTAAATTTGTTAATTAATAATAAAAGTTTAAAAAAAAATTGTTTTTATTAAAAGTATAAAAGGTATTTTTTTTTTTCTCTTAAGCAGTCATGCTAGTGCTTTATTAAGATTTTGAAATTACATTTGCAATTATATAAATATTCTTAATAACTAAGCTTAGCATTACTCAAACACCTTAATAGTATCTAAATGCAACCTGCTGCATTACTTCAAGCAAAAGTAAGCCACTCATTTAACTACTTTAAGTCTATAATGAAAGAGTCTTCTTCCTTTCATGACAAGCTCTAAAATTGTTTTTGTGCTTCTTTTCTGATTTGTTTTTTTGTTCTTTTGCTTTCTCTTTTTTTTCTTTTATGGCTTGCCAATTTAACTCTTGATGTTTTTCTTTTTTTCTTTTTATCCTATTCATTATTCCTTCATTTTTCTCTTATTCATTAATCTTCTTATATCAGATTCTTCATACTTGTTTGTAAAATATATTTTAGGCCATTTTTGCTATTGTATTTATAAACTGCTGTCTTGATTTTATATTTAAAAGCTGCCTTAATCTGTCCTGTTTTCTTTTAGAATAAAACCTTTAATTAGTGCCTCTTTTATTTTAATTTTCTCTGATTCTGTTTTTCCAAAGAGTACTATGTATAATATATATAGGAGAACTTGAACTTTTTCTTCTTTTTTTAACCCCTTCCAGGCTGTTGCAATGGTCACTTTTTGTATTTTTTTCTACAGATTTTTTTGTTCCTTACATACTGCCAAATGTGTTTGTATTTCTTTTGTTTTATTTTGACATATTTGGTATTCTATTATTATATATACATCTGGTCTTCTTTTGTTAAATTCTTCTAGAGTTGGAAGTTTATTTATTATACACTTTTTATAAATGCACTTCTTTTGGCACTATCTTTTCTTGTTATGTAGTGTACTCCTTTAGATATCTTCAGTCTATTTCAAAAGTATGTCCAATTATAAATTATAGCTTCTGTTTCTAGTTCTAGACCTCTAATTGCTTTTATTTCTTTCTATTCTACTTCTAACCTTGCATTCATTATCAATTTGCATAGCAGTCTTACTGGTATGTTAGTATGTTTGTTTTCTCACTCTAAGCAGTACTCTATCTCTTTGCAACTGACTTTTTCAACCTGTATTATCTTTTTACTCATTGCACCTTTTTTTGCTAGATTATTAGCTTTATCATTTTATCTATCTTTTACTATGACTCTTAACTTTAACAAACTTTATCTGAATGTTCTTTGTTATAATAAGCTCTCTAATTTTCATTATCTATATTGCATTTTCTTTTTGAGAATCTTATTTTTGCATACTTGTTCTAAACTTTTACTAATGTTTCTTATTGCTGCATTGCTATCTGTATATATTTCTACTTGCTTTTCTCTTAGTATTGTTAAAATTGCAGTCCATATTACCACTAATTCAGTTATTGTTGATGTTTGCCATCTTTTTAGACCTAATGCTATTTCTTCTTCTGGCCATTCTTGTGTTTTGTCTGTTTGCATCCATTCTATGCCCATACTATTTCTGCTTTTTGTATCTTCTTTAGTTTTTAGATTTGCTGCTTCATCTGTGTATATTATATACTTGTTTTTGTTTCTTATTATATTTCTTCTTAAAACTTCTACTATTTCTTGACTAATGCTATCTTTTAATTTTTGTCATCTGATTAACTCTACTTCTAGCTCTTCTATTATTTTTAGTCCCTTGAGTTTTTGTTCTCCTATTCCTAATTTATTTGTCTTTATTATTTTTGTTTTTGATCTATTGCTATTTTGATCTTATTGCTACTTTTTTTTATCAATGCATCTAGAATTATATTAACTCTGTTATTTATTCTTATCTACTGCTGGCAGGAATTTTCTCAGTATTTTTCTTTTCTTATACAACTCTTACATCTGCTAATTTCGATAGCTAATTCACTTTCTTTATTTTGTATTTGCCAATGTCTTACTAGTATTTTTTTTTTTCTTCTTAACTATCTTTCCTAACTGTCAATTGTTCTGTGCATCATATGCTATTCATTCTTTTCTTCTTTTGTCTTCTGAGATATACTTCTATCTTATCTGCATTGCTTGAGTATTTTGTTTAATTATTCTAAATTGTTTTTTAATTTCTTTATTTTTTTAGTTTAATAAGCACTTCTTATTCTATCATTTTAAACCATTTTGCTTTTTTTTCTTTATTCGATAGACCTTGGTAACTTTTTAGCTACTGCTATATAATTAATCTTCCTTCTTTTGCATCTATTAACTGGCTTAGATATATTAAGCCTGCTTCATTTATTTTAGTACCACTTTTTTTCTGTAATCACATATCTATGAGTTCTCTTATCTTAATTTCATATCTAAATATTGTCTATAAGTTGTCTTTTATTCTTATATTTATATTAAGTTTTCTTACTTTTAGCAATATTAGACAAGCTAAGTTACTCTTCTAACCTTCTATATTTTTTGACATCTCCTTTATTTTCTATATATTTTCTGTTAAACCTGCTCTTTGGCACCCTTGTGTTATTTTTAGTTTTGTTAACTGTCCAAAACTATCTTGTTTGTTTAGTCTTGCTAATAGGCCACTTATTTGTTTTGTTGTTAATTCTTGTCATAGTGTTCTGCAGCTTTCAAGATCTTTATGTTCCATTATGCAGTTTTCTAATGTTTGTTGTAAGTTGCTCTTTTGCTTTGCTAAACTTATTATTAGTTGATATACTTTGTTTATACTTCTTTCTGATATTTTTGTTAGCTATAGCATATAACTTAATTTTGGTATTATTATCATATTGTTTATATATGCAATCTGACTCATTGTCATCTTTTTATGTCTAAGATCTTCTATTGTTTGGCTGATTATTTCTTTAGCTTTCTTTTTTACTAGCACTTTATTCATTTTGTTATTTAGCTATACTCCTATTGAGTGAACTATCTTGTTTTTTGCTTCTTCTGCTATTTTGCTTCCTTCAAAATTTACTTCTCTTTTCTCTTTCTTAACTTTTGTATTCATTATCAGAAGCTTTGATTTGGATCTATTTATCTCTATATCATTCATTTTGAAAAATTCTTTTGCTATTTTTAATATTTCTGTTAGCTGTTTTTTACTATTTGCAATTCACATTGTGTCATCTGCATATGCAATAGCTACTTGGGGATACTTTGTAATGTTACTGCATTGCATTCATTTTTTTATCTGTTGTTCTACTATATATTCTAAGTTTTTATCTTCTTGTATTCTTTCTAACAATAAATTATAAAAAAGCTATCATATTAATGAAGTTATTACTTCTTCTTGATCTATGCTATCTCCTGCTGTTATTTCTTTTGTTAGACCATAGCCTATGATAATTTTTAGTTGTTTTTCATAAAACAGATCTAGGATATATTTTATTGTTTTTCTAGACACTTTAACTCTTTGCAGTACTAGTTCTAGACTCTCAAGTAGAACTAAGTCAAATGCTTTTTTTATATCTTGCAGAAGTATTTATACTTCTTTACTCTTCTTTTTTGCTTCTTTTATTATCATATTGAAAATATGCACTGGTTGTTCTGTTGAGTTGCCTGGAAGGCCTGCATAATTTGGTCCTTTAAGTATTTCTTTTTTTGTAAATATTTTGGCAAGCCTTCTTGTTACCACCTTTGTTACAAGTTTTCTAAATGTTTCTATTAATGCTATTAGTTATATGTTGTTTAAACAGGGGTGTGGTAACCTAGTGAAGTGGATAGGTTGTTAACCCCCAAGTGGCAGGTCTAGAGTTCAAATTCTAGTGATGGTAAAAATTTACAATTCTTTCTGTGTTATGGCTAACTGTCTTTCATGTTTGGTTGGGATAGGATACCTGTAATCCATGTTATACCAGTCTGACTGGAAGGTCTAGGCATTCGTGCAATATTGTATGAAGGAACACAAACCAGTACTGGGTAGTGTGAACCCAAGATAAGTCCTTAGGCTGTGTAAATCATGAGAACCAGATAGGAGAACAGAAGCCCACTTAGAAGACCTGAGTAGAGAGGTAACCTGAACTTTTGACAGTGCTACTGTAAAGACTAGACCTATGAAATGGAGCTAGAATTTGTGAAACTAGGCAAAGAGCTGGTCTTTGAGGAGGGGCCGAATGGAACCAACCAGGCTGCCAGAATTTCTAGGTTCTGAAGGAAAAGGTTATATACCAACAAATATGTAAACCAAAGGTGTATAGTTATGACCTGCCTTTTTGGGCTATCTAGTTTGGGAGCTTGGTGGAACTTGAATTGAATACCAAAGTAGTAGGGATATGTTGTGAAGTCAGTACCAGGGTTGGAGTGAACTCTACAAGGGCATAGCAGTTTAATAATACATCCTGACCGCCAGTGTTGGTCTTGGCCATAGTGATACCAGGTCAGCTATAAGAATGAGATACAGAAGATTCTGGAAGGTTTAGTACAAGGTCAAAGGTTCCCTATATGAGTGAACTGCTTTAAAGACTTAGTAACCATGGCATATTTGAATCAGTATTGACTAGTGCATCTTGGTAGGTATAGGTAGATGGGTGGATACGGGAACTGAGTGGTAAACAAAATTGTTAATGAAGAACTTGTAGTAACACAAAACTGTGAACAAGCCAATGATTCCCACCATGACCATAATCCCCACCATGACCCTGATTCTGGTCTTCTTTTCCAAAGTAGTTCTTTGATGCTTTCACAGGAGAAACAAGATGAATTGTTTGGCATTGTTTAAGGGTAGAGTATACGTAGATTATTTTTTATATGATCTTTGTGGTACAATATAATTTTTATAAAAAATAAAGCT
>CAJVQA010011833.1:0-10474 GCA_910591915.1 Cetraspora pellucida
GTATTGTGGTTCAATGAACTACTACAGAAGAGCATACAATTGGCTATATGTATAACTTTTCTATATTACCTATTTAAGGAGTCTGCCCAAAGGTTTTTTACCAATTGCCATACCTAACACTCTTGCTTGGATGTTTTACTTTAAACTCTCTAAACCTGTAATCTGTATTAACTCACTAGGTTATACTCAGATACCCAGATCATTGTTTCAACCTTAGGACTAATTTATCTTTAAAGTAAACCTCCTAGAGCCTTCTGTACTTACTTTTACAGCTAACCTAGGTATTGCTATAGCAGAACCAACACTTGCAATCAGAGCTTAACCATTAAATCACTATGCCCTTGTAGAGTTCACTTAGACTTTAGCATCTACTTTATAGCATAACTCCAATACTTTAGTATACCCCTGCCTTTTTATCTGCCTTTTTGCCAAACTCCTAATTCAGATAGCCTGTGTAGGACTACAACCAGTCTATCAGTATATTAGGTTAACCTGATATTCTTTTTCTTTAGTTCATTCTAGCAGCCTGGTTGGTAGTACCTCTGAGCCTTCTAATCTGAAGGTTCTTGCCCATTTGACTAATACGACTAGATACTATAACCTTGGTATTCATTTCTCTGGCTAGTCTTTACAGTAAAGCCATCAAAGATCCAGCTACCTCTCTATTCAGAACTTCTTAAATGAACTTCTTGTTACCTAATTTCAACAGATTTACACAGCCACAAGGACTTATCTAGTATTTGCACTACCTAATTTGTTAGTTTGCATTCCTCTATGCAATGCTATACTTACACAGATGTCCTATAACCTGCCAGTTATGATGGTATGACTGCCATTACAGATATCCTAACCCAATCATTAGTAACAGTTGCCATAATATGAATATTACATAAGTGATTATTCAAATTTTCACCATTAATAGGATTTGAACATCCAACCTACTACTTGAGAAGTTGACAACCTGATTACTTTACTAGGTCACCACACTAGTCATGTTTTTAACTTTATTAAAATTTAATTAAAGTTTTTAAAAAAAAAAATTTGCTTTTAAATTACATATAAAGGATAAAGACTCAGATATATAATCTGTAATTTAAACCTACAAGAGTGGTCAAGGCTCATCTAGATTCAGGTTTGAGTAATAATATAAGAGAGAAGGGTATAATATTTAATCCATTAAATAGTTCAAAGATCAATTTTAGTAATAATTTATAGTATTAAAATAGAAGATAAAGATAAACTAGAAGAATAACTATAAGTTGAGTTAGTAGAAAATGTAGTTTAAGACTATGCAAAACATAAAATACAGTATAAGATTCATATTTGTTTATATATTTGTTAGTTTAAATAAAAAAGAAATTTGATAGAAAGAGTAGTAGCAGTATGATAAGAAATAGAAGCATTGTAAATAGTAAAAATAAGATTAGTAGAAACTAAACCAAATAAGGTAGAAATAAGAAAAGGTATATATAAAAAGTTATGCAGTTTAAAACTGTTAAGTATAAGAATTTTAGCATGTATATCAGAAACAAGATTGGCAGATATGTCAAAAGTAGTTGTATTTAAAATATTATTAAAAAAATTAGAGATTAAGTAGTAAATTGTTTGAGTTAAAAAGCAGATAGTTTAGCAAAGTGAAGAGCTAGTTTAGTTGCATTAATAACAGAAAAGAGAAAAGAAAAAGTTATGTTTATAAAAAGTATAAGGAACAAAAAGTTCGTCTTTAAGAATTTTAACTCAAAAGGTTTTCAAAGTAAATAAGTGAAGACTATAAGCAAAGTTAGAAAATTTTTAATTGTTATTAATATAAAGTCATGTAGCTTCTTAGTTAATATCAGATGCAATAGTAGACCATTGTTGAAAGTAATGTTGAGATGTTCAAAGTGTTATAATATAAGCTTGATATATAGTTCAAATAGAGCATCAGATAGAAATTTTAATAAGAAATTTATCAATAAAAGGAGTATAGTTAAAGTTATAAGGATTATTAGTTAAGAATGTTAAGTAAAGTAATATTTGGTAATTGCAAGCAAATTGATTAGCAAGGTTGTTAAATGGGTTATTTTGGTGTGCAGTAACTTTGTGAAAAATAAGCTAAATTTTATAAAACTTAATAAAGTTAATAAAAGTTTGCCAAATAGAGAAGTATAAAGTATAAGTATAAGAAAAAGTAGATGCTGATTAGCAAATGTTATGATATTTAAAGATTACTGATTGTAAATTAATAGATATGTGAACAGAGCAATATCTAGAAGCAGTAATAATTACTAAGAGAATAGCAAGAATTTTAGCTTTAAAAAAACATAATTACAGTTTAATTTGTGTCTAAAATAAGTTAATAGTTCTAGAGTTGTCAACTTGAACCCAACCTATACCTATAGAGCATTAAGAGATACTAAAATCAATAACAAAACCATCAATATAAAATAAAATAGATAATAAGTTATAATTTGAGTTAGCAAAAGTCTGAAGGTTGTTAAAAAATTGATATGATTCAAAAATAGAAGGTAGTTGTTATAGATTAATTATTATAAAGAAGGAAGTAAAATATATAAAGAATGTCAAAGGGCAATAGAATATGCAATATCAAGGAAGTTTGTATGAAGATCAAAAGTTTTATTAGGATTGTTGTGACAAAGTAGTTTAGTAGCCAGATTAGTAAAAATAAAAATAGTGCATTTGTTAGCAATTGTATTTAAATTAAAATGACATTTAGTACATAATGTGGTAGTAAAAGAAGGAGTAGAATAAAGATTAGAGAACTGAAACTGAAATAAGCAATGCTAGTAATTGATAAGAGTAAGGCCATTATGCCTTCTGATCTTACTAATAATTATTTAGTTATCAAAAACAGTAAGTAGCCAAAATTTAGTATTAAAGATAAAGTGGTTAGTAGAGTAACAGAAATAGTTTACAAAAGGTAAGTTATAATGATCATATAGAGTGTATTGATAAGAGTGACTTGTAGTGATATTCTTATGAATGTAAACTATTATGATATAACATCTTTTGGAATTTTGTTAAGTCTAGATGAAATATGTTACTAATGTAGTAAACATAAATTATTATAAGTAATAAGTTGATTTAAAAAGAAAAGTTTATAATGTTTGAATTGTTTTTGAAAATAAGATATTTTGAATAAGAAGAAAAAAGATATTCAAAAAAGATAGTTTTATTATTTAGAGTATATAGAATGTTGTAGATTGGGCTAGTTAAAAAAGTTCAACTAATATGCTTAATAAGTTGTATTATTTTAAAGTTTGTAATTAAGTGATTAGGTTCATCAATAATTGGCTTAGGATGCAAAAAGATATTAGTAGAAGACCAGAGATTGTTTTAAAGTTGTTAAATTCATATATGAATAGACATGTTTAGTAGGTCAGAATTGTTAAGTTGTTTAAGAAGGTTGGGAATATGATGTTGTAGTTAAATATCTCAGATATGTTTAATGTTGTAAATTTGAGGATGTAATAAGATACTGAAAAGTATTGTGCAGCAAAGTTTGGCTTTAAGCTTAACAAGACCAATATACTGAATAGAAATTTTGTTATAAGTAAGTTGATTAATAACAATGTTATGCAAACAGTATTTGATAGTAGGAATAATAACTGTATTAATAATATAGCAAGCATATGAATTAGTTATACATTTTGTTTTGCAATTTGGATAAGTTAAAAAGATTTAGAAATAATTAGTTTTGTTTGTTTAAATTGCCTGTCATCTAAAGTAAACCAGCAATCAAAAAATTTAAAAGGCTATTTGAAAAAATAAAGTAAAAGTAGTAGTTGTTGTAAGAAATAAGAGTATAATAAAATGAAGAGTTATTAGTAATCAGACTGAATTTTGAAAGATTAACTTGAATATTAGTTATAATATAAAATAATTTAACTATGAATAATATATGAGAAAGCTCAGTTTGTAAAGAAGCAATTTAGAGAGTATTATTTATATACATTAAAACAGAGCATTAAATTAGATGTTTAAAGTTTTAGATTAGTAGTTCAAGTAGATTGTAAAGTATAACCAGATACTTTTGAGTATATATATAAAATAAGTAAATCATAATAGATATACTATAATAAAAGTGTGATTGTTTTATCTTGGTCAATGTCATTGTAAACTGAGTATATGGAAGTAAGACCAAGATTAGTAATAACTTAATTGTAGCAATCAATAAGAAAATTAGTTAGAATGTTAATAATAGATAAGAGAAGTAAGAGATGAGAAAATGAATGTTTAAAAATGCAAAGTTTACAGAATTATATACTTTGCTTATGTTTTGTGAAAGTGATCAAATGTTTTTGTGATTGCAAATAACATCTTTAATAAGATTATTAAGAATATAAATAGAAATTGAGATGCTATTATTAGAAAGTGCAACATAGTTCACAGGTTAAATGAATGAATAAAGGGTAAATAACAGGTAAATAACAGAAAAAAAAAACAGCCATTATTCTACCCTATATCTGCCAAATAATGGCAGCATAACAGCAGCATAACAGTTGAATAATAGTAAAATAACAGGAGGTTTGTCAATATAAGTAACATAATAGTAACATAATAGCAAAATAATAGAACAGTTTTATTATTTTACTTTTAGTCTTTGTAACTAAAAATAAAATAATAGAACTGTTCTATTATTTTGCTATTATGTTACTATTATGTTACTTATATTGACAAACCTCCTGTTATTTTACTATTATTCAACTGTTATGCTGCTGTTATGCTGCCATTATTTGGCAGATATAGGGTAGAATAATGGCTGTTTTTTTTTTTTGTTATTTAGCTATTATTCACACTTTATTTATTTATTTGACCTGTAGTTAAAAGGTAAAAGGATAAAGTTTAAAGAAAATATAGTGCTAAGTCAGTTTGTAAGAATTTTTGTATAAAGTTTGCAAATATATTTGATCAGACTAATAGGTCATATAAGGTTAAGGTTACTATCAAAGATGTTTCATTTAGGAATAGAATAAATTCTATTATGTTTTCATTATTTGGAAATTTTGTTTTCAAGTAGGCAGCAATTAAAGAAAGCAGTAATAACAGAAGTGCATTGGAGATTAATATGTTTAAGCATTTTATATCTAATGCCTATAAGACTATAGGCTTTGTTATTAGGTAGTTGTAAGAAAGTTTGAAGAAGTTCTTTATTAGTAATAGAAGAATTAAAAGAGTGTTATCAAATTGGATTAATATATAAAAATGAGGAATATTGTTGTTTTCAAAAATTATTAAAAAGAGATTCATTAATAGACCTAATTGCAGTTCAATTATAAAAATAAAATTGAACATGTTGTTTACTAAGTGATAGATCACTAATAAGTTGGTTTAGCAGTTTTATGTTTGAGAGATAAACAGGTTAGTAATAGTAATTGAGAATATTATTACTAGCCTAGATAAGATGTATTGTAAGAATAACACATCTTTTGTAAGTGGTTTAATTAATTTGTTGTTAAAATAAAAGAGTTTTCAAGATAACAAGTATGATAGAGTTGTTTTCAAATAGAATAAGCATGTTGGTTAAATACAAAGAGGTTGGTAGAGATAAGTAATTGAAGGTTACATTGTGACTGTTTGTTAATTTAGAAGACATTTTAATTAATACTTAAGATATTAAAAAATTTAGTAAATTTTTTAATAAGTTTAATAATATGTCTGAGTTTTTTAAAAAAAAGGTATAAGAGGTGTGGTGACCTAGTAAAGTGATCAGGTTGTTAACCTCCCAAGTAGTAAGTTGGGTGTTCAAATTCTATTAATAATAAAAATTTGAATAATCACCTATATAATATTTATATTATAGCAACTATTACTAATAATTGGTTAGAATATTTGTAATAGCGGTCATACCAGCATGACTGGCAGATCATAGAGCATCTATGCAATATTGGAGTTACACAAAGAAATGCAAACTGACAAATCAGGCAGTGCAAACACTAGATAAGTCCTTGTGGCTATATAAATCTGTTAAAATTAGGTAACAAAAAGTCTATTTAAAAAAACCTAAATAGAGAAATAGCAAGATCTTTGATGGTGTTACTGTAAAGGCTAGTCTGAGGAAACAGATACTTAGGTCTTAGTAACTGGATGGGCAAGAACCTTTGGATAGGAAGTCTCAAAAGTACTACCAACTAGGCTGTCAGAACAAACCAGAGAAAAAGGATATTGTGCTGACCTGATATATTGATAAACTGGTTGTAATCCTATACAGACTATCTTGATTGAAAGTCTGATAAAATTTAGAGGTATACTAAAATATTAGAATTATGTTGTGAAATAGATGCTAAGGTCTAAGTAAACTTTACAAGAGCATAGCAGTTTAATAGTTAAGTTCTGCCTGCAAGTATTGGTTCTGCCATAGCAATACCTAGGTTAGCTGTAAAAATAAATACAGAAGGCTTTAGAAGGTTTATCTTAAGGATAAATTAGTTCTAAGATTAAGACAATGATCTGGGCATCTGAGTATGACCCAGTGAGTTAACACAAATTACAGGTTTAGAGGGTTTAAAGTAGAACATCCAAGCAGGAGTATTAGGTACAGCAATTGGTAAGGAACCTTTAGACAGACTTCTTAAATAGGTAATATAGAAAACTTATATGTGTAGCCAATTGTATGCTTTTCTGTAGTAATTTATTGAACCATAATACTGATAAGTAATTAATAAAAGTTAAAAGACCAAAGAGGTTATCTTAAAAAAAAAAAAAGGTATAATAGAGTACTATAAGGTAAATATAACTTTATTTGTAAGAGATTTTGTTAGAGATTGTATAAGTAGCAGTATAGATTATAAAGCATTATATTTTGTGCTAAGTAATTTCAATACTTTTATCAGTAATACTGTTAATAGAAGTTTTATATAATGAGAATTGTTAGATTAAGGTATTAGCAAAAGAATTTCAGTTCTCTATAGTCATTATTTTGTAATTAAATATATGATAACTGATTTTAGTATATTTTTATAAAGGTTTACTATAGCTATATAGAAATATTTAAGTAGAGCTATTAATCTATTTCTAAATACATTAAATCTTATTATTCTCCAATTTGTTGCTCTAAAAAACATATAGGTACTCTATATTTTATCTTTAGATTAGCATATTAACAAAATAACTAATACATTTAACTCTTAAGTACTTTTTTAAAAATATTAAATTACTAACTTAACAACTAACAATTTATATTTTTTCTATATCTACAATGTTTCAAATAAATTATAAATAAACTATTAATCTAAAATACAAAATATAAAAAAGAAAACAATACTTTAAACTCAATATAAACAATTAAAAAATCTAAGTTCTTCAAAATATTTATACAAATTTATACAAATTTATACAAATCTATTCCAAAATTTTTATTATTTCTTCTAACAAACATATTATTAATTTTAAAATTATCCAACTTTTTAACTATCTTGGTATTATATTTTCATCTAACTCATCATATAATATTCCATATACTGTTTAAGAAAGATCTATTTTACTTGAATTATTACTTTCATCATATCCAAAATACTCAACTTTCAAAAAACAACTTAGATACCATTGTATTCTTTACTTAGATCAACTAACTACATTTAATAACTTATGTTTTCTAGACTGAAAACACATATCTACATCCATAAACAAAATTCCTAAAGGCAAACAACTACTCTGGTTTAATTATCTAGAAGACCAAACTACAAGTTATTCATACAATCACACTTTTTATCAACATTTATATCTATCTAATACAAACTACTATAGTTATTTAACTGAACACTTTTCTTTAAAGAAGAAACTATAGCTTATTACAGTACTTAATAATCAAATCATTATTGACAAAGCCAGAAGACAGCCCTCTTCTTCAGGAACTGTTCTTATTACTCACTGGCAATGCTATATAGAACAACAATTTACTCATCTATATCTACTTTCACCTATTTAATTACAAATATGTCCAGATTGCTCTCTTAATTTTTACACAATTGCTAACAAATATACAATCAATATTTTTATTAATTTCTCTTCTAGATTCTTTGGTCAAGCCAATACATACAACAAAACCCTTAACTTCAATGCCAATTACCTTGATCTTATATACTTCATTGCAATTTGACATTCTATTCAAATTCCTAACTTCCTTAATATCAACATTACAATATACTTAATTCTAATGATATTTGAATCCAGTATCTTAACAGACAATCTACAACAAATTGCTAACTACAATGCACAACAATCAGAATTTCATTTTTATACAAATGGCTCTGTCATTAAACTAGGCACCTCACAATGCTCTATGGACATCAGATGGGCCCAAATTTTAAACAACAATATACTGCATACCTTCTAAGCACAAATAAGATACTAGCCTTGCTCATTTAAAGCTGAGCTTACTGCTATCTTAACAGCTCTTATTACTGCTCCTAGAAACTATATTATACACATATATACTGACTCACAGTTTGTAATCTCTAAATATTACAGTCTTTCAAACTCAACTTATACTTTATCTTATATACACACATCATACTTCTTATTATGAAATACACTTATTAACTTTGTCAAATTATACAACATTTTTATTATCTTTCACAAAGTTACTGCTCATTAGAACAATTAGTACAACAACCTTGCAGACCAATTCACATACAGTCATTACAATCTGTTATATCTTACCTTTATATCCTACAATATTTACAACTCTGCATACACTTTAAACTTTGAAAACTTTTTTCTAGAATTATCTATTTATTGTAGTATTTGTACAATATGTTATACATATATTTATGCATTATGGATTACACAAAACTACTTTCAAAAATGACACAAAATCCTTAATCAAGTTAATTAACAAGCTACCTGGCTATACATTAACAATAATCAAAAAATCTCAAACTTCTCATACAGCTTTCAGTTCTTTGCTCTCAAATCTTTTAGAATCAAAATTCTACTAAATGATCTTCTTACTTTACATATTCTACACAAACAATATTACTCATGCTTATCTATCTGTTACCAATGTCATCAAATCAGTTCTCATCTTCACTGAACAATCTGTCCATTTAATCAATTGCTATACAGCCTTATGAACATTTTATTATAACATATTTTAAATACTAAAATACTCAATACTACTTCAAATACTATAACTAATTTATATAACCAAATTAAACTGTTGAGTAGTATAACTATTCACAGCATACCAGATTTATCTTCAATCTTTTTAACTCTAATAGGTCTAATACCAAATGAACTTATTGATATTATTGCAAATCTGTCATCTAAAAAAATAGCTACAATACTTGTTATCAAATTTTTACTTCATCTCAACCAACAAATTTATTATAAAATCTGGATTTCATATTGTATCTCAAGATCTACAGCTTAAACTTCTGAATATAACACACCTTCAAATGCTGCCTCACTTATATCACATTCTCTCTCACTCAATTCTATTAGTTCAAAAATAAACTTCTAGTATATCCAATAGATTAAATATTAAACTAATCCTCTATATATAATTACTAACACTAAATCTAGATGAGCCTTGGCCATTCTGGTTGATTTAGATTGCAGATAAATTAGTCTGAGCTTTTATTCTTTCTATAATATTTTAAAAACAAAATTGTATTTTATGTAAAATCTCAATTAAATATTTTTAATAAAGATAGAGGCATGAGGCCTTAGCATAAGCAAAAAAAAAAAAAATAAAGATAGAGGTATGGCCTCACTATTAATATTAAAAAAAAATCTTTATTATTTCTTTTATTACTATTTTTAGAAATTCTTCTAATACAAAACATATATCTGACTCTATATACCAAAACCAACTTATAAATCTTCACAAAAAATTATTATTTCTAATTTTAACTAACTTACACTTCTATACAAATGTCTTTATATTTAATTTACAAACACACAACATCTTCATTAGTATTGTTTAAATTCTGAAAAATGATATACAGATTAAATTTAATGCCTTTATAACTTATATATCAAACTTTATATAAGCAGAACTAATAGTATCTATTTTCTTGTTTTTTATCTTATTTATTAAATACCTATTTTGATAGTCTATCTACTATACAATTTTTTACAAATTTAATATCTTATAAATATAATTCCCAAACTAAACAAAACAATTAGGATATTATCTATATTCTAAATTATTTAACTTAATTTAAAAATATTAATTATATTACACACAAAATCAAATTATATTTAAACAATACTTTATATAATATAGTTAACACTTTAGCCAAACATGTTGCTAAAAAAACTAAACTAAAATTTAACTTTAACTATTTTTATTTATCTATCTTTTTTATTAAAAAGAAATACTAATTATATACAAACTTTGTAAATTTTGCAAAAATCTTTTTTCTATTCAAACATTTAAGGATAGAGTATACATAGATCATTTTTTATATGATCTTTGTGATACAATATAATTTTTATAAAAAATAAAGCTTTGCTACTAATAAAACTT